>FIZV01048485.1:0-10776 GCA_900050545.1 Trionymus perrisii | reverse complement strand
ATTTAAAAAAATTAAAATAATAAAAATTAAATTAAATTTATAATTTAAATTAAAAACATGATAGGTGAAAAAATATTTTTGGTACCTAATCATCAGTCAATCGGGTTTCGAAAAAATGTTCAAGTTGTTTAACTTGAAATATACCACTAAAGCGCGAGCAAACATGAAATTTTCATTAATTTATTAACTGTACCGATCAAAATTAACAAAGCACATTACTCCTGTTATTTTTTAGAAACTGTTGCAGGTTCTCAGACAAATTTTTTAAGCACAAAGGTAGATTTGTGAAAACTGTAAGCTCGAAAATGAAATACGAGTAGGTATCTGTAGAACTTCACAAATGATAAATACCATTGAAATTTTTTCAAATAATAGGTATAAATAGGCCTACTTCTACGTTATATTGCCATTAGAATATAATACAGATTGGCTTATTTGCTTCACTGCATCCTACTTCACACTATTTCAAGTTTTGTTTATACTTATTCTGAACAGAAAATTTTGATTTTTTTTTGGTTCTCATTTATAACTTAGGTGTAAGTATTCGTGATTTTAGATTTGAATTCAGTTTTCTGGGCCTTTTCTTGCAACTTCCATATAGTATACATATTCGTTTCCAAGTTACCAATTGGATATTTTTTCAGCTCAATACCTATGAAAATCATTTCGCCCTTTTTTACATGGAGGGGAGGGATCCACTAGACATTGTTGCAATAACCAAAATTATTGCAAGGCTCACCATCTATAACTTTAACCAATTTGATTTTTTTTTTTTTCAAAAAACATCCTAATGGACAGAGATAGGAGATTTCTAAAGGAATGGGATGTGTTCTCAAAAAAGGAGAACTTTTATAAAAATACCGACTCACGTTTTCCCCATAAATACTCTAGATCAAGATTCAATCATAAAATTGATGACCAGAATTGTTTTAAATAATAAAAAAAAAACTCAATGTTAATGAAAAAATTTTGTTGCAATTAAATAGCATAAGTTCTTCAATATGGCGAAATTCTTATTCGAAGGGAACACAATTTCACGTTTTTTTTTTGTTTTTTTTTTTCATTGAAAATTTCCAACCGTCAGCGTTCATTTAATAAAGATTGAAATATTAATGGGTTGGGCATCTAAAAGTTGAAATATCTCGACAAAGCACTTTTTAATTAAAAACCGATAATTTCCCAAGATGAACAAACTGTAATGTCATTATTATTTGTCAATTTTTTCCTTAATAAAATGGCATAGGAAAGAAATGAACTACTTGGGCGTGAAATTTGTCGATTTCTGTTGAACAACATTGAAATGAAAACTTCTTATAAAACCACTTTAGAATATTTTTCTTTTTTTAAAATTCATTTTCCTATTCCGCTGCTAAGTATATTCTTTCCCATTGTAGGGATAAGTAAATAGCTTGTGCCATCAAATTTCTCATTTTCATTTTTGTTAGGTAGGTACGTATTATTTTTTGATATTAATAAAAAAATATACAATTAAAATAGGTAAATACCCATAAATTGAGTCATAAATTACTTAATGGTCTCTTTTCTCTTTTTTTTATTCGATTAACTGGATTCAGTGATGGCATATTTTTTGATGACTTTCATTTTATTTTGATGAACAGAAAAATCATGAAAATGTTGAAAAATTTATGGAAAATTTTACATTTTCTGTTTCAAAGTAAAAAGTATAGTTTCTCGAGAAACATGATAGGTTATAGTATTGTACGTGTATGCATAATATATGTATGTAAGTATAAAAAGGTTTTTTGTCTGCATGGTTTTCTTTTTGTTCTGAAACGATGAGTAAGATATCTATTCTGTTATTTGCTCCAGTTCTTATGAAATTTGATCGACTTAAGGTAGATACTTTGTCAATCAAAAAAATTCGGTTCATATTGAACTTGAAGAGAAATCGTTTACTTATATATGGGTAATCTCAATAATCTTTCCTTATAATAATTTCAAAAATAGGAGGAAAATTCAATCTGGTCTTTTTAATAATCCAAAGTAGGTACAGCACCTGTAGCATGTAGATACCTAGATACCTACTTTTAGAACCGTTCACCATTATAACTCAGAAAGTCTTACCTACCTACTTAAAATTGTGTATATTTTTCTGAATGAATCTTCTGAAGTTCTCATTCTCAATTTTTTCGATAATGGAAGAAGAAAGTAGGTAAGCTCTGAGAAAAAATATTTTTTCGATTAATGATCCGTAGGTAAGTAGGATTAGTACCTATACCGAATTGCCGCCACGTGTACCTGAAACACTTTTATCAATCCAATTACCAACGAATTTTGACTCGGCAGTGCGTAATTGCGTATAGGGGAACAACGAATTTAAATTTCTAATGTAAACGTTGAGGTAAAATTTTGCTACCTCATATTCGTTTCATTGTTCCTTTGAACCGCACTCGTCGTGACTGGAAAAATTTCGAGTCTTCGTCGCAAGTATGATAAATTATTCGTCGTCCGATGTTCGAGTGCGAAAGCAAATCTGACATGTTGCGTGATTAATTATGTCCCCGACGGTAATTAAAATATGGTTAATAACGTAATCGACAACAGCTTTTGTGTTCTTATGCCTTTAAATTGTCATCTTTCCAATATTCGTCATATCCTTCTAATGATAAGACTTTTCTATAATCTGAATACGATCGATCCAACTTTTTTTTCATCACCACCCAATTGACAATTTTGCATAATGCTAGCATCACTAGCATTTTTCTAGCATCAGTAGCAAAACAATAGCATTACACTGGTATCATTTGAACTAGCTGTGGTCTTTCTAGCAAAAAGCTAGCCTATTGCTGGTAGTCTATTTCTTCCAAAAAATGTTTGTAGCAGAACGCAGGCATGACACTGGCATAAACCAAGCTAGCTATGTAATATTACTAGCAAGCTAAGCACCCAAAAATTTTTGCTAACCACAAATTAGCTTGACACTAGTGAAGTTGAGCTAGCTGAATGCTGGTCAACAGTATGCTAGCATTTTGTTAGGGGGTTATTTGTTCCAAAAAATATTTGTAACAGTACGCAGGCATGCCACTGGCATAAACCAAGCTAGCTGTGTACTGTTGGCAAAATGTTGAACGAAAGATTATTCGTTTTAGACCTAGAGCCATCCTACATGTAGTGAAAGAGAAATATAACCTGGAACAAGTACATAGCAAAAGTTGAGGCCAACCGAAGAGACATAAAATAATTGTCCAAAGCAAATCACTCAGTTAAAGAACACGGTAAATAAAGGGGAATTACAAGGTACTGAACTCGTGACGAAAAAGGAAGAGTTATCCGAGCTTAAAAACACGCGCAAAGATTCCCCTCAAAAATTGAGGACCTTCGGAAGGAATTACCCGATCCGCGGTATGGTCGCCCCAGGACTAGAATAATTGACATATTAGAGACGTGAAAGAAATTAGAAGCTGGTTGCGAAAATTCTAAGCTGAAAAGACGGCTGGATATGGAAAGACCTTTAAAGAATACAGTGATCTATTCTGCGAATCCATGGGAGAGCTGGAACGCTGGAAGAGGATATTTCTAATAAAGAAGTGCACGCATTTGTCCAATTCCCAATTAGACAGGGACATGAGTTCAGAAAGATCCGAATTTTTGGAAAAGATCCTTTGGGTGAGTATACAACTGTCCTGATACCTAAAAGCTATAGGGACAAACTATTACATTGACAAGAAAGAGGACGTTGTTCATGAAATTCCAGGTGACATAGGTAACTCAAACGCAGTCATACTTACATAATATATTATGTACCTACTTACTAATTTCAATTATTCATAGTTTTTCATTTTATTAACATTTTATGCTTGTGTGAGATTTTATTTCATCAATTTTCTGCGATTTCTTCGATCTTTTTTAAATATTCAATTTTTTTGATTTTCAAAATTTTCAAAATTTTTAGCTTAGGTATTTTTATAATTTTTAATTTTCTAAACCTTTTATTTATTTTTTCTATTTATTTACATTGGTTGGAATTCTAGTACCTATGTGTTTAAACTTTCTTCTCCTTCGTGATTTCTTAATCACTTTTTAAATATTCATTTTTTAAATTTCTTAATATTCTATGAGCATTTTAATTATTTTTATAATTCGTTATTGCCACATGAGAGAAAATCGAAATTTTCTCACATAAACCAGCTTTCTGATGAAATATGTAATTCATACTCAAATTCCAAAAAGCCGAAAAATTACCAAAAATATTGACTTTATCGACTCTTTTTTCGTAGCATTTCGTTGTTCATCCCCTCTCCGAGCTCACCGACTTCCCTCCGTCTCTGTAATGTAATATATTTTTTTCAAAGTGACTTTCAATTGGAATGCGATGAGTAGGTAGGCACAAAAATAAGTCACCAATTTTGAAAATACCTATCTTTTGCTTTACAAATCCTTTCACAGTCAAGAATAATAAACTCGATGAGAAATTAAATAATTAAAAAAAGAAGGTAGATAGCGTGCCTTAAAAATGTTTTTAAAAATACCATTCTTCTGCTGCTTTACTGGTACTATTTACACAAATGAAAAAAAAAAATCATTCATAGAGTTAGAGAGTAACGCAAAATTTCGTCTTTTGACTGTCGTTAAATCCTTATGGAACTTTCTGTCAACTTGGGCATTTAATCGAAGCTATAGATGCTACGCGAAGAGCACGTAAAAAAAGTATAGATATAAACGCACAAATCTCGAGACTAAGACGTTCCATATCCTGTGGTGGTAGACTGCATTGTCATCTTTAAAAAAAAGAAAGGAAAAAGGCCTTTGCGTTTAAGGTTGACTATTTTATGTATTTCTTCTCTCGAAGGTATGCATTTAAAACGGGTGTGAAAACTGAAAAGCACTTCGCGCCTGTACATTTTTAAAGCTTTGTAATACGAGCCCGAAGCGTTTCTTCCTGGTTTTAGTGTTTTATTTTCCGAGACATTAAATCCGTTAACAGTTGCGTTTTTCTAAAAACCGTAAAGAACAATAAGAATAACACTGAGTAATTTGGGAGTCTGTAACAGTTCGCGTTAACAGAAGGCTCTTTTGTTTTCATTAAAATTATGATCCACCCGACGCTCATAAACATTTTTAACGCGCTGATTTATTAATAAATGGCGCTTATTGTTGTACATTCTTTTATTATTCTAGGGATTTCGTGTTTCATATTTTTGTGAATTTCAAATTTTCTTCATTGTTTTCTCACTATGTAACGGAATTTCCTTCGTTGATTCGATTACTAGAAGCTTTATATTCCGGGTACCTACATGTATATGTAGACAATACATTACTATAGATACCTAGTACCTAGACCTACATGCTATATGAACGATGCATTCGATTTTTCTATGACATGCAATAGCAAAATCCACTCATCTCGCTTCTCTTCTTTCACATTCGTTGCTCTCTTTCTTTGAATTCTTCATTAAAATTAATATGTATAAACGTAACATTATTAGAAACATGTCACATAATACATAACATCGTGTTCGTGTGTTACATATCATCGCGTTGTATGTACCTATAAATATATTAATACTCGGAAGCTGCGCCCCAATCCCCTTCATATTGCTTCTTTTGTATTTTTGTTTCACTCGCTTCGCTCTCATACAAACAAAGATAGGTACCCATTGGGATGGATAAAAAAATCTGTTTTTGATAAAATCCAAAGAGATGCGGGTGGTTCATTTTGTGTTCAAGATTCGCCATTAAATAATTTAGACCACTAGCTCAATACTCTAAGGGGGACAGAGCGGATGCTCCAAGTGGAGGTCATTTTTAAAAATAACACAAATTGTTGTTGTTTTTTTTAAATGAAATTTAAAACGTTTTTGATGTTTGTTTTGTAGTAGCTTGTTGCCCCCAGTTTCAGTAGGTTTAACTACTCTCAGAGAACTACTTCTGCAAAAGGGGATATAAGATTAGCCTAATTTTACGAAGTTTGTAACTAAACTGACAACCTTAAAACGTATTCAGGCTCGTTGTTTGGTTGACTGACAGTTTTCACTCCTGGCTCGTGGCTGTCCACTTGAGACTAGAGTGCATTAGATATGCTACATCCCTTCCCCCCTCCCCAACACGCAACTTCAATTTTTGTTCCAAAACCATTGAAGTTCAGCGTGACAATTTTGCATGACACTGGTTTTTATGTAATGTGGATTTCCAATGTATTTTCCCTTGAAAATTCCATTCACCTTGGCAACCTGTGTGTAATCTAATCAGCGAAATTATCATTTAGGTATTGTAATTTATTGTAATCAACACGGTGCGAAATTGCGAACAGGAAAATTAACACCAAAATTCGCGAATGTTAACGAGTTTAAACTATCAACTGTACTGCGGGAAATTAAATGAAGCGATTGCGATATCAGTTATTATACTTCCTTTTACCCGAAAATGTCAACCAAGGGTAATATACGATTTCCTCTTTCGTCATCTTTCAATACGAATTGCATATTATATTTATTCTCAGTCTCACTGCGGAAATCATCAACAAGATAAAACTTTTCTTTATTTTTCTCGCTGCTCTGCTTGCTTCATTTAAAATGACCAAGTTTGAAAAAATGAATTATTGAATATCTCGTTCTTCGTATAGGTACCTATCTAACTCCTTAATGTTTAGATCAGACAAAGACCTATAAATTTTTGGTTTCTTTTTACCCATTGTTAAATTGAAATATTAGGTACTAGCTACGTACGAGGCGATTATTTTTGTTGTTTTTCTTAGGTAGGTATCTATAGCATAGTCACCTATAATCACTCTATAACTACTGCGTAGCATTATAAATAGAATCAGATAATTACCCACAAAAGAAAGTTTTGATTTATCAACAAAACTTTCCATAACAATATGATTGCAAATTTGTCGTGAAGCTCGAGCGCGAGGAAATACACCGACACTGGTACAAGTGAGTCTAATATCACCATTACGGAAAAATACTCGTAATTTAAATTACTCAGTGACGTAAATTTTTAAAATGTATTTTATGAATTTTACTACCACCCCCTCCCCCCTTGAGAATTTCCATCTAGAACTTTTCTCTAGAAGTAAATCCTCCAAAAAATTCATAGCAAAATCAGCTTGGAAAAAAATTGTTTGGAAAAAAAGATTTCAATAGGTACTACACTCCTTAAAAAAATCTGAGAAAAATATTTTCAAAAAATACCTAAGTTGCCTTAAAAAAGTTCTCTGTTCTCAAAAAAATATTGAATCGTAGAGAAAATTAACGTTGAAAGAAATATTTAACCTGTATAATCAATTCCTGTATTTAAAATCAGTTCTAGGAACAGATTTTAAATACAGGAACTAGGAACTGGTTATAAAAAAACTGATTTTGAATACAGGAACTGATTTTAAATTAAAGTCAGTTTCTGTATAATCAGTTTCTAGTTCCTGTATTAAAATTAAAAGTCAGTTCAATTCCTGTGTAATCAGTTCATGCATTTAAAATCAGTTTCTGTATTCAAAATAATTTCCTGTAGTACGTAGCTACGTACGTAATCAAAATCAATTCATTTATAAACTGTTCCTAGTTCCTGTATTTAAAATTAAAATTTAATTATCGGAGAAATGAGAGGTTAACATAAGTTTGGGATAAGATTATCACAAAATTGTGAAAAAAGTTGTTTATTTGGTAAAGTTAGAACCTGTAGATAATTGCATATGCATAGATAAACTTCTTAAGTAAATTCTCAAATTTTTTGAATCATTCTTCATGATTGCCTATTCTAAATTTGAGAATTCAAAAAAAAAAAAATTAATTTCGTCTAAATTTTTCAAATTTTTCATAATATTGAAGCCCATAATTGCACAAATAATTTACCTACCTATTCCATCGATAGCACAGGTTTCTAGCATTATCTACTCAGAATTTTTCTTTTCATTTTAGGTTCGAAAAAAATGAAGACAAAAAGGGAAAACTTGGGAATTTCTACCTATTTGATTAAAAATGAAAATTTGGTCCTGGAAATTAGTTTTACTTTGAAAAAACTGCACATTTCACAAGTTACCTACCTATGTAAGTTTAGCGATGAAGGAAAGGTTAACAAATGATTTCATTTTCATCTACCTCGAAATGACCAATTCAGACTTGAAAAAATTTCGCAGTTTCTTGCATGAAAAAATTATTCGTTGATTGAAATATGTATCTAAATCTACCTGAATGAATGATTAAAAAATAATTGTATTTCAAAAATTCTACCACACCTGCCAATCCTTCCTTTCTAAATTAATAATAATATCCCGGCTGACATACTTTCAAGAGTACGAAGCTGAACTGAAAAAAACACAATTTCATTGCGAATGAAATAAAAACGCTATCGAACATTGAAAAAAAAAAGAAGGTTTTGCATAGCTTGTGGAAAAAAATAGATAGATAAAGCCTACGTTAATTAGTCGAAGGCTAAAAAACATTCTTTAAATTCCTAACTCAACTTTAATTCGCAGTCTTTTTTCCGCGATAATCGGATTTTTTATAAGCCGTTACCAATATTCACGTTTTCCAATTTCACTGAAGATAGAAAAGTTATCGGAAAAATTTGTGAAGTTGATAGCATCGAGGGAAAAATAACGATTTTGTCGCCTAATAATCAATCGAAACGAATTTAATTTACTACTAACACAGACATTGAGCTTAGTCGATACGCTTTCAATGGTGTAGGTATTATAAAAACCTGGCAATAGATAGTAAATTGAAAAATATCGATTTCAGTCTTAAATAACCCACCGATACCCTTTTTTCTGTAGGAACTAAAAGATAATACTTATCATGTCATCATAGGTATGTTGTACCATACCCAAGAATTCTCATTTTGAAATACATTTTTGAAATGATGTCTACGTACTAGGTACGTAGTTAGGTACGTGATAGGAACACGAACAGATACTAATTATTACCCTCGTAAACATGAAATTAATAAAAATTTCAATAATTATGTATTAGTTACATAAGTAAGTAGTAAGTACCATGTAGGTAAGGTACTTCACAATAGATATTATGCTTATATTGATTTCATACAATTTTCTATTCCTTCTTTGATTTTTCATTATGTCGTCATTTTTAAACGACTTCAAACAACCTTTGTAATGAAAATGTTGTTCTAAAAGGAAGTAATCTGTTTTTTTTTATTTACGTGTGATCAGACAGTACTTTGTCATAATCGAGAACCGAGATAGGAAAATGTCAAAACGAGTATACCATGTTTAACGAAGATAGGTGTAGATAGGAGTACGTATAGAATAATCTGTCGAAGAAGAATTCGAGATATGCGATGTGCTTGTAGACATTGATAGCATTTTAAAATTATTAAATTTTCCACTAAATTACGAAGGTAAAAGTGAAACATAAAGGTTGGTCGTGCTATCTTTAGCTCTTGAAAAATTCTAAACGATGATGTACTTCGGAGTACAAGATACACAAGGCGCAAAATATTCGTCTCGATTCAAATTCTACATAGATAAACTTTGTAAAAGTATAAAATGAAATTCATATTCGCAGCATACCAAACAAGGCAATTCTTCACTTACGTTTTTCATTTGCAGCTCTTCTTATCGCGCAAAGAAAGTACCAAGTTCAAGTTTTAAAAGCATGTACCAATATTGTAGGTATAGTAAGCAGTATACTTGTAAGGTATCTAGCTGGCGTTTGTCTAAATTAGCTGCGTATACATATACACGCAACCACTTTGTATGGTATGATTGTGTTTCCTTAAATTGGTTCAATTTACTTGCGACAGCTTCTTTAATTAGATATTATTCGACTTCGAAATTATCTCCGGTTTCGTTCACCTCTCTTATCGAAGTTAGCTCACTACAAATGCTATAAAAAATGATGACACCTACCCATTTTAATAAGAAAACTTGTCACTAGACAATAATACCTACTTTAAAACCAAAAACGAAAACAAGGCTTTGTAGGCCTTTGTAGGTACTTAACTTACGTAAACGTACCAATTTTTGTACAAATCACTTTTACAAAAATACAGAATAAATTTTCCTAATTAAGAGTCTTGTTTGAGCATCTTATAAAATCCTTTTTTTTTTTTCAAAATAAAAAAAAAACAACTTTAATAATAGAAAAACATGAATTTTCAAAATTTCAAGGAATTAGGAAAAGTTTGTACCATTTGAGAAGAAAACAAATCATTAAATAATTGTCTACGTTTTTTTCCAGATTGGTATGGGAGAGAGGATACTTGCAGAAGAATTTCAAGTTGATTACCTAAAATTTTTTAAAATATGTGTAGGTATTTAAATTTTTTTTAAAAATGCATTTTTTTAATTTTTTTTTTTTTAAAATTAAAAAGCAAATTTTTTCTAATCTATTTTCTCACAAATTTTCAGAAACATTTTTTTATGTTTAAAGAAACGAGCCAACGAAAAAATTTAAGCGGAGGTTCTTGAAAATTTTAGAAAGTGAAGGTACCTCTACCTATATACTTACCTATTATTTATTTTTTATTAAAAATGTTCCGTGAAAAATTTGTTTTCAAATATCTTTAATAAATCACTCAGTACCTGGTAAAATTCTAAAGACGCCTAATTTTTTAAATTTGAAAGAAAGAATTTTTAATGCGTTCTGCACATTTGAAACTTTTTTTGAAAATTTTGAAAAAAAAAGTACAAATTTTAACTAATTTGTTGAAATTTTTAAGAAGAAAATATTTCCAAACATACGTACCTAATTTCGAACACCTGAAACAAAACAAAAAAAAACAAGATTTAAAATTTTACTTCATTTGAAAAAAAAAAAAAAAAAAAAAAAAAAAAAAAAAAAAAAAAAAAAAAAA
>FIZV01048459.1:0-10880 GCA_900050545.1 Trionymus perrisii | reverse complement strand
TACTTCTTTTTTTTTTTAAAAAAAAAAAAAAAAAAAAAAAAAAAATGCGTATGTCATTTTTTGGTGTGAGCGTAAAAAAATGTGATTAAAAAATAAAATTGTTAATATTTTTGACCAAAAAAAAAAAAAAAATTTTTTTAGAGAAATTATTCTTAAATATAGGTAGGTATTCAACGTTTTAAAAAAAATTATGCCGTCACCGTTTTGGAAAAAAATTGAACTACACGCAATAATATTCTAAACTTCTGGCCTTGATTACATTTGTATTATGCATAGTCTATAACCTAATACCTTACTTACCTAACTAATAAATTGAAGCGACGGCGATTCGCAGACGTAAATGTATCAATGAAATCAACGTTAGTTAGATTCATCAATAATCGTTTTTTATTTACGAATAGCGCTACAAGTCGAATAAAAATATGCAGTACGTAGTAGCTTCTATCAGTCTATGTCCATCACAGTTCGTAAATGGTATCTTAGGCCATCCTGTGGTGGCCGATTTGGCGGTAGAAGACGCTAATTAATCATCTTCCTTTTCTAAATATCAATACTTGTTCATTCTTATTAATTTATGGTATCTTTAGAACCTCCTATAGTTTCAAAAAATTTTCATTCTCTTTGATTTAACGTATGTGGACGACTATCGCCAGCAGTGACGTACGGTGTGCATATCGTCTGAAAATCTGCCGGCAATGCTGGAATAACGCCCGATGAAACTTTTCGAATGATAACGTATAGATACATACGTGCTTTATAGTATACTTACGTATATACGATATTCGAAACGTTCTGTGTGGCCTGATGTTTTTTTTTCTTTTCTCTTATTTATCTAATTATGTTCAATCTATCATGAAAGATGTCGGTGCTAGTAGCCAAAGAATCGATCTTTTTAACTACGGGTGTAATAGACGGCCACAGGACCTTTTACCCCCGGAAACATATTATTCCAATCGACTCCGCATTACTTCTCAATTAGCTAATTGTACTTGAACTTTACATCGAGTCAAATTAACTTTTGATTTCGAACCGTAAAACGTAATGATAATCGATTT
Organism: Trionymus perrisii; assembly: GCA_900050545.1. Classification (NCBI taxonomy): domain Eukaryota; kingdom Metazoa; phylum Arthropoda; class Insecta; order Hemiptera; family Pseudococcidae; genus Trionymus; species Trionymus perrisii. The sequence goes on along the minus strand of FIZV01048459.1, from coordinate 9,825 downwards.
ATATCAATTTAACGTTGACAATGTATAATAAGTACGTGAAAATCACCCAGAAATTATGATTCGTGAATTAAATTCAAGACAACTTTCCAATCTGCGTTGAGAAAATTACGCTCTCTGTTGGATAAGTGTATGAATTAAGAGTAAAAATGCTAACATCAAGAATCGATTTTTTTTTACCGAAGTCTAAAACGCATCTTACGTATCATAGGACTCAGGTAATGTCATTTCTTTAAAGGTTCAGTCCGGAAAAATTCGGTTTTTGGAGATACGAGTACCTATATTTGATGGTCTGGTCAATTTCATTGATAATGGCAGATAAATGGCCTAAAATTATTGATGATTTCTTTTTTTTTTTTTTTTTCAATTCAAATTAGTAGGTAATAACTTGAGTAGAGGTTTTTATTCTTGGATAATTTGTATGTAAGTGTAGGGGAAACCGACAGGCCAGACGCCAGACGGGGTTGACAAAAAATGAGTAAAAAATTGACGGCTTGTTTACAATTAAGTAGGTACTTAGTTGACATCGATAGTGATGCTTTTTCTATTTCTTCGGTACAGAACGGAGACAATACATCATGCTGGTATAGCAGACCAAATTAGATTGATAACGCGGTTAATTACCGTTGCGACAATGTAACACCACCTACTCTATGTTGGCCTTGAAAGTTTAAAGTTTAGGTTGTAAAATGAATAATTGAACGTGAAATTAACCCTTAATTTCCGTTACGTACTCGACTTGTACTCAGTAATAGTACACCATCTAGAATTCTATACATTATTTCATGTAAGTCCTGCTTCTCCATCGCGTTATAAATGTTGTCCTGGAACACCGCCCCTTATCGTAATTGATTGGTGTAGCTAGTTTTCACACAATAATTAGAAAATTACCCTTCATTCATATAGTACAAGTAGGTAGGTACATACATATAAACGCGCGAGTCTAAAAAAAAAACTAGGTAGGTCTAGGTAGTAGGTACCTATGTTAAAAAAATTTTTTTTCGCATGATTCAGACCGTAATTAATGCCACGACTGTTCTTTGAAACTTGGGTTTTTTATCCGTTAATTATTTTCAATCGCCGGTCTAAAAACATGTGTTAGAATCAAAAATTAAATGTAACGTGAAAAAAAGTGGAAGCTGCGATGCCGTTCTGCGATATTCTGTCGGTACCAGTGATCGGATCAGTTACTGCTTCATCAATTAGGGTGTACCGATACACGTCTTGGGCTGTGCAGGAGACAAGGCGACCTTTTTTTTTCTTACCGACACAGACGTATCACATGGGTAATGATGTCGATCGTGGTAAAACATGTGTTTTTTGTTTTTACCTAAATGTAAACATATTCGTTACACCACTACCGGGTTGTATCTTTGTGTAGCTTGTCGCCTATCTATATTTATGGACCATAATTTTCGACATTATTTTGTACCGGTGCATTTTTCAACTTTGGTCGATTACCTACGCTGATATGGTAGCTACACGTGTTGGAAATCTTTTTGTCGGTGACTATCGATTTCTCATTGACATTTGTAGGCGAAATGTTATCTTCTAACCAATTCCTTGAAATTTATTTCATGTAAAGATTTGGATTTATCTGTCTAAGATTGGTTGAACTATAATTAGAGTGTTTATACTTGATTTAAATGATGATATTCAAGTCACATTTCAAGAATATCTACCTATAGTATAGACCAAGGTATACTCGACTGAAATGATTGTTACCATGTTACCAAAAAAAAAAATTGAGACAAAAAATTGGGATTGTTTCTCAAAAAAATATAAATTTTTTCTCCAAAAAATGAGATTTTATTCTGCGAAAATTTGAAAAACAGTTTATACTCCGAAAAAATGGGATATTTTTTCAAAAAAATCTTTTCAATTTTTTTAAGCTATAAGTAAAACATTTTTCAAATTTTCGCAGAATAAAATTTCTCATTTTTTTTGGAGAAAAGTCTACAAATTGAAACCTTCTTTATTTGAAATGGTTGAAAAACGTAAGCCGTATGCTAAAAATATATTGGAACAACTTGAAAATTTTTATTGTTGAAAAATCTAAAAATTTGTTTTTTGACTGTGACAAAACACCAAAATATTAAATTTTCAACTAGAATTTGAAATGTTCATGTTAGAAAACTTAAAATTTGTTTTTTGACATAAATGTAGCTTCAAAACATTGAATTTTGAATACAATTTTGAACAAATTAGGTTGGAGTAAAATTTTGCTTCTCATTAATCAAACTCAGAATAAAATTAATTTTTTCAAAGAATTTTATAAATGTTTTATTGTTTTGAAATTTGAAACTTCTTCATGACAAAATTTCAAAAATTGACAAAAATAAACATGTTGTTTCTATTTCAATTCAAAACTGGGGGGAAAAAATCTTAATGAAATTTTGAATATTTTCCTCTTGACAAATTTCAAAATATTCATTTTGAACAAAAATTTAAATGGTTTATGTTTCAATAGATTTTTTAAATTTAATTTTTGTGAAATAGGTGTCCTCAGTAAAAAATTGTTTCCTGAAAAGATGAGTGAGTATTCTCACTAGGTATTCTGAACATATTAATTTAGAAAATATGAATTTTTAACAAAATTTTGAATATTTTTTATGTTGGTGAAATTTAAGAATTTATTTTCTGATACCTAGAACTTCAAAATATTAAATTTTCAACTGAATTTTTAAAATTTTTACGGTAGAAAAATGTTTAAACTTATTTTCTGACAAAACTTCTGAATATTGAATAATAATAGATTAAAAATTTCGCTTTAATTATAAATTAAAAATTTTTTTCGTCAAAAATGTTTTAATATTATTTTGAAACTATGTAAAATTTACGATTGCAATCAGAAACAGTTTTTTTTTTCTTTTTTGGAAAATGAAAATTTTTCTTCTTATTTTTTTAAAACGACAATGTACCTACATATCAAATCAAAGAGGATAGGTAATTACTCGTATTATTGTTGCACTTAAATTTACTATAATCAATTTACATATTTAAATTTTTCATCAATTCAATAATAATAATTTGCATTATTTGCACTTTATTTGTATTTTGTATCAATTGTAATTGTACCACTACCAGCCACGACTACCACTACCACTTGTAGTAAGTATTAACTACATACGTGTAAATTCACCCTCGTTCCTTCCCTGTTATCAAACACTTCAAACAGCTAAACACCATTGCAAAACAGAAACACCAAAAAACACTAGGTACGTTGCACGACAACGACACATTGATAAATATTTTGTTACTTAAGTTCAATTTTTTACTTTTTGTGCTCGATTTGAAATTTGTTTTCGGTAAATATCATGTTTATTGATGATTTTGTTGGTTTTTGTTTTTATAGCTTGAATCCGATCTCTAATTTAGAGTGAATTTCTTGATATTTTCAGGAAGTTCCCAAAGAGCTATGAAAATACGACGGAAGGAAAAAGGAAAGTGCCGGAAAATTCTAAGAATCTTAGCTACGAAAGGTACTGAGAGACTACTACATTCACGATTTGAGTAAGTAAAAGTGTGCTTAAATTCGATACAAATACTTATTACCAAATTATTTTAAATTACGTATTCGTTATTTGATACCACGCCGCTATACCGACAATGGTTTTTTAAAAACTGACGGAGAACCAAGAGCATCTAATGGCGAAGAAGTCCATCACCTAACCTAATGGTATTGTAATGGTCAAGTAATTTGATTTTATAAATTGATATTTGTTACGAGTATAGTTTTTCATCGCTCCTTCGGAAGAGTTTTTCTGCCAAGTAGATGTGCTTACTTGTGCGCATCAGCATCCTAGTGTCGTTGAACTAGTTGAACTGGTGGCATCTTACGCTTTGAATTAGTAATGACGCTAAAAAAATCTATGTAAGATTGAAAGTCGCGAGAATATTTCAGAAATATCGTAGCTGGGCCAAGATAGCAAAGATGTTTGAAATTACTTGTTCACCTACGTTTAGCTCAAAAGACGACTGCGACAAAAGGTTTACTCTGTGAGGGAAATTATATACTTAGTATTTGACAAATACGTTTGTGATGCGCTGTCCCTTTGATTCATATAAATATGTATTTGAAGCGGTTGGTTCAAAGAAATAAGGTGGTTTACAGAGATATTTTTAGAGTGCAACATGCTGTTGCGTTGGTGGTCGTTTCACCCTTAACTATATGTTCTTGAAAAATACTAAAAAACAGATTTCATTCAACGATTAGAATTTGTATTTGATGAAGGTGGTGAAATTTGAACATCGAGTCGATGTCTGTTTCATTTCATTAAACTGTGATGACTTCTCGAGTAAAGTGATATATTTTCAAGGTTGCGAATCGTTGCGTTAGCGAATTTTAACCGTCCTAATTTTAAAACATTTTTTTGAATCGAGTAATTGACGCGTTGTACATTCGAAAGGAAATAAGTAAAGAATATTGTGATTGAATCGTGTGCCTCTGAATATCTTTTTCTTTTTTTTTACCGTGGGCATTATGCGATATAGTTCAGGGATTTAATAGGAACTTTAATAAGGATGTGTTGAAATTAATCGTTCGTAATATCTTTATTGGTGCATTGAATGATTGCGTGCGCGGTTAACATACAGCCTTGCGAGATCAGATACGTCGTCGTTAAAGAGATGGGGAAACAGTAAATTGATAATGTAGAATTGATTGGAACAGGAAATAGACGGTTATTGTGATAAAGGTTTGTGGGAAGGTTGGGGAATATCGTTCCATTGTTGATCTATCAATCTTCCTATTGACTTTGATTAGGACTAACTACTGGTTGACGTTCAACTGATTATTGTTATTATGGCGGTTATCTTCATCCTGCGCTTCCATATTCAGTTATCATAACGTTAGCTTTGTATAGCCATTACTTAAGAAAATGAATGAATTTTTTGACACGTATCGATACCACTTTCAATACTGTTCAGCATCTTACTGAGTAGGTGCTATATATGCCTGGGTGATTTTTGAATCGTTGAGTAATGAATTATCTACCCATACGTATCTCGGCATGTACTACTTTACTAACCTTTGAAACCCCTTCTTCGTATCCGTATATCTATACCTAATGGACAATATGGAGCAAAAATGGAGGTGTTGATAGTCGTGTCTACGTTTCTGAAACGATTTTTATTTAACTTACACGTACGACTCGGCATTGGTGTGTTTTTATGTATCTTGAAGTACGTTATCATAATAAATAGTGTAATAAATTTTCGTTCCAAGTTTACCATAAGTCTAACCAATGAGTTTATTTGCTTCAGTCATTCACCTAGTTAAATTAAGAAATTGAGATTCTAATTACAACTACAACGACGTAGATACTATGTATAGTTTTTCTACTTTTTTTTTTCGTTGAAAATCAGATACTTAATGATATTCTTAAATCTAGAATAATAATAATTGTAAATTGGTCTGAAAATGTTTCAACTACAAGTACCTAGCGAGTAGCTACCTACTTAAGTCTAGGGATGCGACTAAAAATACCATAAAGTGACTAAGTAAGTCAGTCTGCATTTAGGGTATCTAGCTATTAATTTTTATTAGTTACACATTTTCAAAACGGATTACTATTTTTTTCTCTCTTTTGGTAAATCTTTTCCTAAATTTTTGGCAGTAACATAAAAACATCCCGATGATTAATATGCTAAAAAACAGAATTTTTGTTTATACATTTATATTCCCGATGATTTATTTTCTTTATTTAGTTTTTTGTTTACTGGCGATGTATGCGTGTATGTTTGCAAATGAAAATTATGGGATTAGGCGCGTATACTAATATGTTGACTATACTTTGTATTTTATCGTATTAGCTTGTTTAAATCGTAATTTTTGACGAATCAAAACACGTATATGCAGGCGCATTCCATGCAAAGTAAAGTACCCATCAAATACTTGTCTTCCACTTACGTGGGTACGTACATTTTTTAGCCGAATTTATTTTTCTTCAAAATTGAGATAAAAAATTGTGCAGGTATCATTTTGTATTTTGTATTTTGTATTTTTTTTTTTAATATTTCGATATCATGCTTATATCATAAGAATTGATAACGTTTTCGTAGAGCCAAAATTTAACGAAACGCGTTATAAAAATAAAAGTAAAAATTATAACATCGGCCAAGAATCCATAACTTTAAATGTCTTTTACGTGATTCGTATTCAAATTAGCTCACATGACAATAAAATATTTCCTTTTCTATACTTACCTATATGAAAATTATCTAGAAATGATGCAACGATAAGATCCAATTAAACGTGAGATACCGTAGATATGAAAACAAGGTCGAGTAAAAAAGAATATGTTTGTATTGGGTACACCTATACCTAGACTTACATACATTGGTACCACAGCATAGGACTACTTTAAAAGACAAGACAATACATGAAACAGGTGTAATTTCTTAAAAGGAACAGATATATTTATATGAAGAATTTTCCTATATCTTTGAAAATGAAGGCGCTATAATGGTTTGAAAATTGCCATTTTTGGAGTTGAAGGCTCCGTAGTGCCTTAGTTTGCAAAAATAGGCAAACTTTTTAAATGACTTTTTTTTGTTCTCCTCAAAAAGTTAACGCCTTTCGCAATTGCCTTTTCTCCCCAGTGCATGAGGTGAGCAATATACTTTTGAAAGGAATTTCTTCTTGCTGTAACTCCTTTAATTTGAAAGATGAGAGCCTCAATGTGATTACAACCCTTTTTTGTATTTTTGAAGTTCAATCCGCTGGCATGGTCAAAAAATTTTGATTTTACTAAGTAAATTAGAACCTTCATTTACAAACGTAGACACTATGCTTACATTAATTTTTTTTTAGTTGCACTGCTGTGTCAGCCAATATCTCAAAAATAGAGCGTGTACAAGAATATTGGGCACACCAGTTATTTTTTATTTTCTTTTTTTTTAGAATAATACTTCGAAATAATTTAAAAATCATTCTCTGACTAAGTAAATTACATAGCGCATCGCAAATTTATTGAACATTTTATTCTTTAATACATTTTGAACAGGGAATTTCTGTTTCTTCACATTATCGGTGTGCCCAATATTCTTGTACACGCTGTTTGTCTACCACTTCTGACAAGTCCTGTATTATGGAAAATTGAAATGGGCAGAGGGGTTCAATAGAGAGTTTTGTAATGACCAATTATTCAAAAGATCTCAATCTACAACTTTTGTTTGAAAATTTTCTCAACTGGGGCCTCAGTTATAGAGATAGGGAACTTTTTTGGAAAGGGAGGCGGACCTTCACAAAAGTAGAGCCTTGAAAGAATATAATCCTAGCTTATTTTTTTGGAATACGTTCTAGATTACGAATTTCTCATAAAATCACTTTCAACTTTTCTTTTGCACGTAACTTCCATTTGCGACCGTACAATAAAACTAATATGTACTTACGTAGCCCTAATTTGTTCGTGATCGAAATTGGTTTTCCATTGAATAATCTTTTCGTGAACGTGTAATCTGAATTAATGAATATGGAGCATGCGGTATTATCGTGTATAGGAATCGAAGACCCACATTATTTTCCATCTCATGTGAACTACAAAAACTATAAAAGATATGATAGATGGACTGCTAGTCGTTAGTGTCAAAAAGCGCCCTTCAATAGTCCAGACTTCTGAGCGCAATGTTAATGTTATTTTGTTTTTAACGTAATGGAGTTTTGAAAAGAACTTGGAGGAGCTTCGATCGGAGACTTTTACTGTGTGTATGGATATGGGGATACGAAATATCTTCGGTAATATTAGTTATCCTTAGTAGCGATATGGATATGACTACAGTGTGATTAAAAAGTTCGTTTTGTTGCATGTAAGTATAGGTAAGTGGGGTGTGTGTGCTATTACTGTACCTACTCGTGTTTGGTTAGGTATGCGTAAATAGCAATGCGGGGAAGAGATAAACTGAATTCCACTGTACTCGGAGGTGCTGAAGTTGTGTAAATTGTTTGAAACTTTTTAACTGTCAGAGTTTCGAATTACCTGCTTGTTAAAAAGTTACTATTGTTAAACGAATGCAGATATTTCTATAATGTTTACATTTGTGTAGTAAATATCAAAATGTGATAATTTTTATAGTTTTAGGGATTTGTCTAGAGTGGTGTTCCCTTCTCTCATATTGGTACAAAAATTAGTCAGTATTTGTTTAGAAATAAACAGGACATGCACCCAAGCCAAATTAAAAAAAAAATAATAATAAGTAATTGATTGGTGTAGGTAATTATTTATGAAGTTTCTCAGTACTTTGGAAATTATTTATTTCAGAATAATTGGGAGTCTTTTCTCATTTTCGATTTTTTTTTAAATATAAAAATTTCTCACATAGGTAGGTCTAGGTAGCTATAGGTATACTTATTACTTACTTGCATTAAAAAAATCTATCTTGGTTTTTGTCAAATTCGATCATTAGTAGTCTATTTTTTTTAAAATACCCCATAAAATTTTGCTGATGGAGTTTAGCCATCTCGACGTTATTACACCACGTTATTAGAAAATATTATTTGCTTGTGGAGTGTAATTAACTTTTTCTTACCATTATTTTTGGTTGAACGTTGATCGTAAATCTGCTTTTCTTTTTCGAGACGATACTTTTGCGACGTCCGTTTCATATCTGAGAAGTTGCAGTAACAAAATCAACCCCATTATCAGCACATTAGCAGTAATTCTGAAATATGTTTTCAAAGGGATGATAGCGATGGTCGGAGTAACAGATTATTAGTGTATATGTAGCGACAACGAGGAAACACAGACAGAAAGAGAAAGTACCACTGAGAGAGCCCTAGTCTTATGATGCGATATTATTAGTTTTCCAAAGTAATGCCATATAATATACCAGTTACTGTTATAGATATTATACCTAACGCAATTTTCCTTATATACACCAAATGTGTGGATTCTCGTTCGGTCCTTCGATATTAGATCTGTTAACGGTTATTTGAGCCTTTGGGGTGATCGAAGAAGTTCTTCAGCGAGAAATCCCATATAAACGAATGTTGATTAGTATCGATTTGATTTTATTACGTATGTAATACCTACGTATAATGTATACGACGTATTGAACATTTTCGTCGTACTGTTGTACTTTTACGCAACGAATACGATCACTGACGTACAATTTATTACAAGGCGGATCAAAAAGGCGTTGTAAGTTTTGGCATCGAAATCTCGCGATATGATTTTTAATAACTGATGCGGGCGGACAAAGAACTATGTATTTAGTTGAAGTGGAAAAACGGCACAATTCAGGGTTTCTCAGTTATATTTTTGAAAATACGCGTGCTGTGGTTGTGTAACGAGCAGCGATTTATTTATGGTCTACCGCATCGTTTTTTTCACTCCTAAAATAATTTATATTCGGTTCTGCGGATTATAAGGTATTTTCTTGTTCTATATTATTTTATTTTTATTTATTTTTTTGGACAATGTTGTGAATTAGAAAACTAGAATCGAGTCCGGAGCTCCGGACTTAGGGGGGGGGGCGGTCGTTTGGAAATTTTTTTTGTTGAATGCATACAGTACACAAGCGGACATTTTTAAGAATTTTTTATATTACGCATTTTTTTTTTTTATACATATAAAGTTTTTTTTTAAATTGGGAAACTAGATTCATTTTATTTTTTTTTCGCAAAAAATTTTAAGTTTTGATTTTTGAAAAAAAATGCATGCAGTTCTCAAAAAATAAAATAAAAAATCATATTGAATTTTTATGATGTCATTCTGCGAAAAATATTAATAGATGTTTTGGAAAACAAAAAATTGAAACATCAAAATTGGGAGAAAAATACGATTTTTGCTTTATGCCCCGTTTCCAGAAAAACTATGCAACCCATGA
>FIZV01048455.1:0-11164 GCA_900050545.1 Trionymus perrisii | reverse complement strand
TTGTGCTAAAGTTGATTTTTAGCCGTTCTACAGCAATTTCAAGTTTCTGGAGAAATGATAAAAAATCGCTGGAGGCTCCAGAATGACTGGAATTGAGGTTTTACGAATTTCGATAGTCGTAAATGAGTTAGGGACGCCATCTGAACCACTTCCCGAGAAAATTCCATTTTTCATCAATATTTTCTATTTTTGGTATTAATTGATAATTTTTCAGATTTTTCAATTTTCAAAAATTCACCAAAAATCGAGAAATCAACTTAATCACTTGAAATTTTGGATTTGGAGTCCTGAGGTGGTCCCCTTTTGATCTAGCTTTGATTCGTTCATTTTCATTCCTGTCGGTTCAGGTAGTTCCCTTGTAAAGCCCCTTTCTACAGGTGAGTGCAATAAATAATAATCAATCCAGCAATTTATGGCCAACCTAAAAAAAAAGGTAGCTAATTTTTTAATTTTTGTTAAAATTTCAAATTAAAAAAAAAATCGTTGTTTCACAAATTATCAATTTTTATTATTATATTTTTTTCATTTTTTATTAGAAGTGATGAAAAATCGAAAATGAAAAAACCAATAATAATTGAAAATCGAAAAAAAAATTGGTAATTGAAAAGAGTTGAAAACTGTTTTCAATTTTGTTCAATTTTCAATTTTCTTTTCGTCATCTTACGTATTAAGTCAATTTGAGTCTTCATCAATTTATTTTAATTGCCAAGTTAATCTGCTTTCCAGCGACAATCTGGCTTTTTGAATTTTCTATTAATTGTCACACGCTTTTAAGACTACATATATTTATATTACTCCATCCAATTTCAAGGATAAAATCCTAATTAACAGGAAATTATCCAAACTCTCTCATCGTCGTAATTGAAGTTGATTAAAAACCGCAATAAATTAGGACGAAGCTCTTCGCTAGATTTGTGTATCGGTTTACTCGTACTTCTCTTTTTCTCTACTATTTCACAGTTAATCGGCTTAAAAAGTTGCGCGGATTTGGTACCGATAAAACCTATCATTTACAGTCATCAGTACGGTAGCGAAAGGGCTCACCGCGAAAACCGTATGCTGGGAAAGTTTTAGGTAATCAGCCGTTGTGAAATTTTTCTATCGCCACTTATCAGAACGATGGCTATGGAGAAGTGTAGCGGGAGACCATGGAACTGGATATAAATCAGTGGCGAAACAAGTCTAAGTGCTGTTTACAAGGCGCACAGCAACCCTCAAATTATCGAGTAAAGTTTGTGCGGTAATGTAAACTCTCTCGAAGCACACTTATGATATACCCGACGTAGATTAGTAAATTGTCCATAAGGCGAAAATACTCGTACTTTGGTGCTCGGTACATTACAAAAACTGTCCATAGCCGAAAACTAAAAGTAAATAAGACAACAAGGACGCGGTTTAACTATGATAGCGCTTAATGGAGTGCAGACTCTAAACGTATATCTTATAAGATAAACAAAAAGATTGAATTTCCTAGCCGATTCCTCGTGTTTGTTTTTGCTTGTCCCTTTCGAACCAGAATAGATATCAAACAGAGCTGTAGAGGAGGTCCTCTCTCTTTATTGTCGAATACACGTATAATATGAGCTCGAAAAGCGTATACAAGCCTAGAGTACGTAAACAAAAACCAAAACTCTACTCTTTAAATGCTTAATCGAATAGAAAAGAAGAAAACTTCTTCGGTGAGAATCTTAATTATCCGACGACCAAATCCATTAGCGCGGTAAGTTGTAAAAAAAATAGGCTCCTGCGAGATATTCATAATTAAGAAGTATCTCTTGTACCCTTTCTTTTTTCTTCCTTTCAACGTTGTAGCGCCATCGCCACCAAAACAGGATAAAAAAAAAACCAGCGGGTGAAATTTTTAATTAAAAGGAACAAATTAATGGTATCCGAAAAACTTGGTTTCACATTTGTCGTAATATAATATACCGTCAGCGAACAAATAACGTTTGATGGGTGAGGACGAGAGGAGCACATCTCCCAAAAAACAAACACATCTACAGAGTCGACGAACGAACCATCACCATCGCATTGGTATAGTGGTTGCATGTAATTACAATAACGATAATCGTTCATTTATCATGTACTTTGGGGGTTGCAAATGACGGGGCGGAGTACCATCACAAAAACCAACACAAGCTGACAAAATGCCGCGTAAACCTATGTGAAACATGATGAATGAATAGTAGCAAAAGCATACGCGTCGCTGCCGTTGAATGGCCCGCACCACGCCGCCATGCATTGTGTATTGCGTTACCGCTCCGTGTATTTAATCATCTTTGCTCAACGAAATGCTATAAAAGAGAGAGCACGCATTTTCTTACGGCCATTCACTCAATTTAAAATGCATTAACGGTTTGAAATTTATTGTTTTACATGGCCCGCTAAAGTTTCCGACTATTCATCTAGTCCGTCGAGTTGCGTTTTTCCATCGCACCGCGCCTGTCCTCCAGACAGGCAACGTGCCTCCGGACCATGTCAGTTTTTTTTCAGCTCCAGCTCCGACTAACTAACCGCAACCCGTATTCCAACTTCTCACTTTTTTTTAATTTCAACTCGAGCTCCAATGACGTGTAAATAATTTTTTTTTTGATTTAATAATAAATACGTTGTGGGGTAATTTGAATATAAAGTATTTAGGATTGACCTCACGCGGTAGATAATGAAAAATATCTTGGGATTTTTTCAGTGAATTCAAATTCTTCACAGAGGAACAATGAGTTTGGTAAAGTTGTGCAACTTTTCGTCAAATTTTCATTCTGAAATTTTTTTGAAAAATTCATCAAGTAGTAGGTAAGTACGTTAACTTTGTAGTATCGTAGGCTAAATTGCAAGATGTGCCAAGTGTTTTTAGCATAAACCTACAATTTTTAAAAAACATATTTCCTGGAAGAAAAAAAAATCCTCGATTTTTTGGAATAAAAAAGTTGGTGAAATATTTCTCAGTTTTTTAAAAACAAAAATATTTTACTTTTTTTGAAGAAAATTATCAATTTTTTGAGGAAAAAATTTCTTAAATTTGTGCAGAAAAAAAATAGGTACCTATACCTTGTTTTACTCAATGTTTTCGGAAAAAATCTCTGGCTTCTGTTGAGTGAATATACAAAGACGTACCAAAAGTTTTTGCACAAATCTCTAAAAAAATTTTAATTTGATAGAATTTTTCAATTTTTTTTCAATTTTTTTCCATATAAGTAAATTGAAATAAACCAAAAATCTCAAATTTTTGATTTCAATTTATTTGAAAAAAAATGAGAAATTTTATCAATTTCCAAAAAAAATTGGAGATTGGTAAATTTGTGCAAAGACTTTTGGTACGCCCTGTATTTTTGAATTTCCTAGGAATAAAAATAATGCTTCCCTACTAGATTTTTTTTCCAAAAACTTAAAATGTTTACCTTATCTTTAAAAAAAAAAAAAAAATGGAAGTTTTTTTTCATTAAATAAATAGAGGTATTTTTTCGAAAAAGCTAAACTGAACTAAAAAAAAAAGACAACAGATTTTTCTGCATAAACATCAGGAGATTTTTACTTGGAAAAGTTGAATGAGGATTTTTCCTTCGAAAATTTAAGGAATATTTTAATTGCAAAACGAGGAAAATTTCTTTGCTCCAAGATTTTTTTTTCTTAATTTGAACAAAAATTTGACATTAGGTACCTATTTTGTTTTTCTCTGAAGGTAGAAAATTTCTTTCTAAAAAAAAAATGTATTACTAATATGCCAAGAAGTTTTTACTAAAAAAAACACAGCTTCTTACTCAAAAAAAAAAGAAAGAAAGAAAGAATGGAAAGGAAAATAGAAAAAAAAGAGAAATTTTTCCTTCGAAAAAATGTGAAATTAATTTCTCTAAAAAATCAAGATAAACAAATTTAAATTTTTTCTTTCCAAAAAATTAGAATGTACCTATCCACTATTTTTTTTTTATGAGAATTTTCAGAATTTTTTTTTATTCAAAAATAGGTATGACTTATTCAAAGAAAATTCAGAATGAGAGTTTTTTCTCCAATAATAGATTGAGAAATGTAAGGTGTGAACATTTTCCAGAGATGGCACAAAAAATTGAGTGTCATCCATTAGAGGCAAGTTCCAAGCTAGGTAAAAAAGACCCTCAAAATTATTGCACTGAGGTTCGAATCTTACCATCACCGAGTATTATGAACACTCATCTGGGAATAGATACTGTTTATGAATTTACAATCCGCATAAAATCATATTGATGTAATCAAATCCGCCACGACGGTATTTCACAAAATTCTCGAAGGGGAGGAAGTTACGTCTTTAGACAAGAATGCCAACCTCAACTGGAGTAGGTATTCTCTCATAAGAGAAGCTTCATATTCGACCTGTTAAATGGCAAATCTTGCTAATTTAGTTCACTATTTTAACAGCAAGATCATAATGAGTAAGTATGTAGAAGGTCGCCAGGCGCGGAAAGACGAAGAAAAAACTACAATAAACAAGAATATATTATTACATACTCGATGCCATAGCCCGTCTATGTAAAAATGATTACTTCGGAGAAGAGAAAAAAAATTTGTTCGCGCAACTCTGAGTGAAAATTTCAACGAATCACGTTTGCAAATCGCGAATCGCATAATTATACAGTCGGCGAGCAACGATGTAAACTAAAACTAGGGGGCGTTCTGCTATCAATAATAGTTGCTTGTTGATTTGATATTTTTATAGCAACTGGTACATTGCGCGGTTAAAGTTTATGGCATTTTTTTACGATCTCGTACAATGAAAAAGTTTCCTTCGTAAACATCAATTAATAATAAGAAAAGTAAAGGAATAGAGGAAGCGAGAAAAAAAAGACGGACCGAAAAACTTGGTAGATACATTTAACGATAAAAAAAATATATTTTTAAGACTATACGAAGAAAAAATCTATGGCTGATGTATCGTCGAGTTTATTGGTAACGAAACGAAATAAATTTGAAACGGATCAGCATTAGGGTTACATAATTGGATTCACAAGTGACGCCTGTCTGACATATTTACACACCCCTTAAACGATGCTATTTCACAGTTTGGCTAATAATTTGGCGCTTTGAAAAAAATTTTGTCGCTCTGTTTATTCTGTCAAATATGTGCGAAAATTTCTCGTCACCCAGAGGGGAACTCGCGATGATTTGCATTTCAGCTTTCATGTATTCAAAACTTCCCACCTTGATATGAGATTCCCTAAAAGACGTTCACCTATCTCACTCCAAGTACAAACCCTCAAAATCTTCACTTTCGGAGACAACCTTGACTTGTGGAAGCGCGGTTCCGAAATTATAAAGCATTACTGCAAACTACTCGCGAAACAGTCAATTAATTAAATCGGGGGTTATAAGTGAAAGTCCTCTATTTTTTTTTATTTTCGCCAAAAACGTTAAAAAACAAGACCTCCTTGCTTTCCTCCCTTTGATTTGCAGGTTATCTGATACTTTATCTGGCGAAGCAACGAAGCGTGAAATAAAATCGAACGTACGAAATTAATTTCGCGACTCGATTTCTTGTCAGTTTTTAAATTCGAATAAAAAGAAGCGAGGAATGAAATCCACATATCAAAGTGTAGATAATTTTGGCAACATTTGTAAACAGCACCAGCACACAGGGCCGGAGGAATTCAAAGCCTGAAAACTCGAGTAATAAATTTTTCGTACGTGTCATTAAATTGCATCGTGTTCGATAAATCGCAGATTTTTATATTCGTACCTATACATTGTAATTACGCGAAGTTTTTCGGTATTTTTAAAGTGTTCTGGTTTACGTTGTATGGAGGTTTAAATAATTTTACGATTTTTCTTCACTAGCGCCCTCAGTCAGTCATGTTTAAACAGAGAGGTTTTAATATTTTGCCACTCAAGGCCCAACAATTTTTCCGCTTAAATTTTGTCGTCGATGATGTTCATCTCCACGATCCTCTCATCCAAATCTTCACCACATAGGCATAAAATGGAAAATGAAATGTACAGAATTAAATCAGTGACGAATCTAAGAGGAAAAATTTGGATAAGTGAGAAAGTTGAAACATGTGATTTTTTCTGGAAAGGGCTGTTTTATGGAATAAATAGGAAATTAAATTTTTTGAAAACCTATACCGTTTTCAAAAAATTCCAGTGGTAACATATCTTTGAAATTCAGAGTAATTTTTTTTCAGGTGGCATTGTCAAAAATTATGAAATTGCCAAAATTGCAAAATTTTCAAAAATTATCAAATTTATTTAAATCGTTGAATTTTTAAAAATTCGGAAATTCGAAAAAAATATTTAAAAAAAAATTGCCAGTTCCTTAAAAACTGACAAATTTTCAAAAATTGATAAATTTTTAAAAATTGCTCATTTTTGATTATCTAATAGGTAATTTTCCGAAATTGCAAAATTTTCATAAATTATCAAATTTCTTGAAGTCAGCGTTGAATTTTATAAAATTCAATAATTCGAAAAATTTATTGGATTTTCAAAAATTGCCGAATTTTTAAAAATCGTTAGGTAATTTTTAATGATCCAATAATTTTCCGAAATCGCCAATTTTTCAAAAATTGGCAAACGTTCAAAAATTATTGAATTTTTTAAAATCAATTTTTAATGATCCAATAATTTTCCGAAAATGCAAAATTTGCAAAAGTCGTTGAATTTCCTAAAATTCTCCAATTCGAAAGAATTATTGGTTTTTCAAAAATTGCCGATTTTGCAATAATCGTCAAATTCCTATCTCAAAAACTGATAAATTTTTAGTGATCCCAAGTTTCGGTAATGCACAAACTGAATTCACCATGTTGAGAAAAGAGGATGGAAACAATGACTAGTATTTTTAGTGATGGCAAATTTTCTATTCGTGTGACGCCTCTAATTACACTGAGACGAGTAGCGTTCTAACAATTAAGGTGCTACATGGTAAATGGTAAACGCATATAAATTGTTTGTAGCAGAGACACGCATTTGTCTAATACAAGTAATCCGTTTCGAGTTGAATATAATTTCACGACTACCATTGTTCGGTAATCTTGTCTTACTTATCATGTTAAAAGACATAACAAAGACAATATGCGGATAAATGCATGATGCGTGTTTTAGAATATTATGGTAACACGACAGGTTACGAAGTTAACTGCTATTGTTATTAATTTTTTTTGTTTTTTTATATTTTTCCCTCTGCGGTTCTAATGTTAACAAGGCACTGTTGGATATTATTTGGAGTGACATAAAAAGTGACATGGTCGTGATCCTGAATTAACACCTAAATGTACTCGGTGTAGTCTTATTAAAATGATCATCTCCAGTCCCGTTGTTCTCCGAGTTGATAATAATAATGTTCTGAGAGAAATGCTTCAATGGACGCGTGCGAGCGTTTGTTTTTACAAACACTTTGTGTGTTTGTCTAACTGATAATTCGAGTGGTTTTTTGATCGCGAATTAGCATAATTTTCTCTTTTACATAAAAAACAAATGCTAAAGGATATTATTGAAGTGTGAGGAAGAGTAGGGGAGTGAATAAATGAAATACTGAAAAATTTAACAGTGTTAGCTTCAAAAAAATATTCCCTGAAAAAAATTTCTTAAGAAAATTCTTCCACATGAAAGCACCCTTCTGAAAAAAATTCGTCAGAAAATTTATCAAAAAAAAAAGAAAGAAAAAAGACAGTGAATTTTTTGAAATATTTGCAGATCAATTTTCAAAAATATTCTAAAATATCATCTTTTGAAAAATTTTCTTTGAAAAAAAAAATCGAAATTTCATAAAAAAATCAGTGATCTTTTCTCGAATCAAACTTACAACAAATCTGAATTATAAAGTTGAATTTTTCATTTCAAATGTACCTAACGTAGAATTTCATTACTGTTTCACTATAAATTCAGGTTTCGTTCATGGTCAAAAAAAAATTTTGAAAAAAAATTCTTAGAATAATTCTCAAAAAGATAGCATACTACCTATTGAAATTATTTCAAAAAAAAATTTTGAAAAAAATTGACTAGGAAAATCGTATTGGTAAGAAACATAACAAATTTTCCAATACAACTTTTCAACTATTTGTCCAAGCTTTTCTAAAAATATTCCCTTGAATAAATTCTCACAAGAATTCTCTCACAAGGAAAAACTTTTTCTGAAAAAAAAAAAAAATCGTCAAGAAATAAATTTACAAATGCTTACCCATTAGAAAAAAAATCACAATCAAAGTTGTAAAAATCCTGAAATTTCAAAGTTGAATTTGTCATTTCAAATGTAATCTACTATTTTATCAGATTTATCGAATTGTGGAAATTTTTCCATGCTGAAAATATTTTGAGATAAATTTTCGGAAATACCTATAATCCCGCATAAAAATTATATCATGATCAAAAAAAAAAATAAAAAAAAATTACTAAGAAAAATCAACTGCTAAAAAGGCATGAAAAATTTTTCAATATAATTTTTCAACAAATTCTCCGATTTTTTCTAAAATTACTCTCTTATGGAAGACACCGATTGGAAATTTTTTGGACAAAAATTGTACTTTCCAAGGCCACAAATGATTTTTTTTTAATGAGAGACGTAGGATGAGATACTTGGAATCATTTTAGTAATAACAAAAACCTATGTTGATCATCGGACAATTTTCATACGTATTATGCAAAATTGGGGGGAGGGAGAGGTCCAATTAAAATTTTTGTAATAACCGAAATTATTCCAAGAATCTCAATCTACAATTTTTGTTTGATAAATGTTTCAATTCAGACTTAAGGTACGGAGATATGGAGACTTTCTGAAAACGATTTTTTTTTTTTTTTAATTCGCCTTAGATTACTTGGTACTTGGTACTTACTAGAGTATAAATTAATTTTTTTTAAATCGTGTAAAAGATTTTTTGATTTTTTTTTTCACAATTTTTTTATTATTCTTAAAAATAAGTTTAAGAATTTAAAAAGGAATTTTAGGCATATAATTTTTGAAAAATATTTTTGAATAGTAATTACTTCCCTAAGCAATAAATTTTAAATCGTTTCATTAAAAATTTAAAAATTCAATTAAAAAAAATATTAAAAAACTCAATCTTTTATTCCATTTTTGAACGTCGATTCATCTCACAACAGGAAAATAACTCGCAAGAAAACATCAATACACGAAACTGTTGATCGATTGAGATCAAAAACCACAATTTTTTGGATACGAAGAATAATCACATTCTATCGCTGCATTAATCTATCTCCGGTCGCTTGTAATTTCGCGTAATTTATTTCTCGTTTCATTGGTAAAATGTTACAATCGCCTGAACGTATATTGCGTATCTATAATAAATCAATGAAACAAAATAATTACATTAAATGTCCAAGTAAAACGTCTTCCTACATTGAAACATACTCTTTTTGGATAGTTTCCAAAAAATGTCAAATTGGCGGTCTAATGGTCGCAGCGAGAGAGGAAGAAAAAGAATCCCGCTAGATAGACCCTGAAGATTATATCCAAATTAAAGTAAACGATATAATACATTAAAGTAAATGTTTATTTTTCACCCATAGTTTACTCGTATCTTTTGTAAACGGAGATGTCGCTTCAATGTCAAACATGTTGCTCTTTTTAAACCTGTTGAAAAATTTATTCGTCCAAAAATTCACTCGACCGGGCGATTTTACACAAGAAGAACTTTCTACTCGCAATAATTCACGTAGAAAAATATTTCGTTGAAATAAATACAGCTTCTTATCGTAGGCATATTGGAACACGAAGAGTGGGAGGATTTACAGCCTAATTACACCTTCGGATTAGAGGATTGTACCACTTGTTAACACGAGTATGTACTGGACGCAAAGAAGAATTCCGAGACGAAAGAACGAAATCTTGTACAAACATAAACACGACCATCTCCGATGTCAATGAAAAATATTTCTAACAATGACGAATGGCTGTAATAAATCATATAAAAAAATCCTCTGTATAAATGAGAAAATTGTATAAGAAGGAAAAAAAATCACCACTTTTGTACCGTACACTTTACGCGTTCCGGTACATTACGATATTTCTCTCTTAATTAATGCAAACGTGACCGGAAAATTCAAACAAATTCACACGTGTTTTCGTTCAAAGTCGAAATTCAATATGCTAAGGCCTGAAATTTTTTGACCTGTGACGTGTAACATTTGTTGATAAGCGATTAAAAGTCGTGAAAGGAGGGTATATCACTTTGAAATAGTGTCGTTTTGGAACTGATCCTGTGCCGGGGGTAGGTACATGTTTTAAAAGAAGAAGACGACTCCAGGGGGTTTATTTATAAGTGGCGGTTTACAAGCAGGTTATCTGGGGCTCGTTACAAAATCATAATAATATAATATCCATTTTAAACTAATTAACAGCAGACTGGAATGGGAGGAGTTGTTAAAATGCAAGCGTAAAGTATTACGTTGCTTTTTACCCGAGTGCCAGTTCTCAAATGACAAAGTATTTCCTGCTACGCGACGTCTAATGAGAAAACTTTAAGCAGCCTTGTAATTATTAAAAGTTTAAAATTGCGATGCTTGCGTTGCTCAAATTTATGCCCAAGTATTTCTGTTGTTTTTTTTTTTACCGTTTTTGAAAGCGTTAAAAGGTAAATATTAAAAATATTCGCCTATGCTAGACTTTTTCAAAAGAGGTAAGGTACGGTATGCAACAGATTAAAGTGGTGTCGGTTTGATAAATAACATAAGTGTATGGTTTTTTGGGCGCTCAAAAAAGGCTACAATTAATTGAAGTCATTTAGGCGATAAGGGAATTTTTTCTCTAAAGTCGTGTTTACTCAATTTCACGCATACTTACCAAGAAAATACCAACGTCTAAGAGAAACGCCAATCATACGTATACCTATGTGTATCGTAAGCTACAAGAATGTTTAAACGTGATTTCACGCTTTGCTCTAAATTTACCCGCTCTCGGGCGTGAAAAAAAATTAAAGTTTGTAAAAGCAGACCGTATGGCATTTGTAAAAATAAAAATAATGTATCGAGTGATTGCTTAATCCCAGAACAAAAGAAAATTATTTTAAAGATTTTTTGAAACTGCAATTGTTCGAAAATTTTTGGAGCAAGACCATCATTTCTGTCAAAAAAAAAAAAAAATAAAAATAGGGGTGAAAAAATATTGAGAATGGAATCTTGCCAATTTTTCAACTTCAATTGAGCTGAAATTTGGCTCCCTGAAAGAACATGTCACTCAGACCTCAGA
>FIZV01048444.1:0-12723 GCA_900050545.1 Trionymus perrisii | reverse complement strand
TACTACTGGCTGCACTGGTACAGAAAATTTTCAAAAATTTCTTCCTAATACACTTCTAGAGGTTGGAGAAAAAATTGGTCAAATTACCGGACGAAAAAATAATTGATACCGAGTCGGCGAAAATTTCATAATATTGAAATATCGCGATCTGCAACTTTTCGACCCCCCTGTAGCCGTCTGAGTTTTGATCCAAGAGGGATGGCGATGGTCTAGGAAGATGCCGAAACTCAAATTGCACCTTTTGAGTGCTGAAAAGGGTTTCTCGCACCATTTCGACTGGCTAAAAAACACGAAAAACATCGTTTTTTTCAAAAGAAGGTGCACTTTGGAGACCTCCTGTTCTCCTCCCCTTCCACCTAGTGGGCTCAAAATTTTTTTGGGAGGTCTCCCACTCAAAGTAAACTACCCCGCCGAATTTGATCAAAATCCAAAATATGTTTTTTTTTTCGATCCACCCTGTACATCTACGTACATAATGATTATGAAATTAGCAACATGAATAATTTGATTAATGAATTCATTTTAAGGAGCCCTTCAAGGATAGTACCTTAAGTATTGAAAAATTATTTGGCAGCGCTGTAATCACTATTTGCAACCTGTTTAAGGTTCTAAGGGATGAATTATGTTGACGCGGGGTAGAAGCAGTGATGAATGGCTCTCCTGTAAAATTTCATTTTTTTTTTAGATGAAAGGTTATTACTCCAAAGGTGTGATGCGCTACCCGCGTGTGTACCTGGGTGCTTAGGGCGTAACAACGCTGTTAATTGGTCCTTTATAGGGTCGCACGTTAAGCCGATACACATGGTTGTATACCATGTGGGCAGACCCAGTCGCTCCCAGTTCGAAGCTCTCCGTAAAGTTGGTTTGGCAGACCTGTATGGCACCAATCTGAGGTGGCAAACTCCTTAGACAATTATTTGCACCCATCTAAATGTGCTAGGCCTATGGTTGCTTGCTTGAAATCGCCCATGTTTACATAATTGGTGTATTCGCGAGTGACTTTTTTTTCACAATCAAACTAGGCGATGCCAGAACTGCAGTTCCACGCGTCTCTTCATTTTCACCACCGTTCCTTTTTTTTTTTTTGGTACGCGCGATTATTATTATTTTATTTGGACTCATTACACCCTCACACTGTGATGTGTTATGCATTTTTTATCTCCTCGAGTCTGATTTTCCCGACAAAGTTTTCAGCATCTTTGCAGATACTGGTTAGAATGATTATTACAAGTGTTTGCTTAATAGAACAGTAGGTAAGTATATTAGATGCTGCGGCGGTGGCAGCGGCAGAAGCGAGGGTGGTGGCAATATCGGAGGGACCGATGAATTCGATTGAACGTAGCATTGATGAGGCGATCCGAAGTTGCACGATAGGGTGGAGGAGGGGGAGGCGGTGAACCGAGAGTCTTGATAATGATTAAGTTTTTCTTACGCGAGACGATGCTTTAACGGCTAAGAGGCGAGAGTATGGAGCGCGAGCGAGAGTACACGTTATGCTGTGTAGAGAAGAGAGTGAGAGAGAACTTACCAGTAATTGGCGGAGGTTCGACGACGGTGGAAGGTCCGAAGAAAGAGGAAACGTCGGCCGAGGTGGTAACCGGTGTATTGAGATCGGCCGGAGTGGCGTCGGATGGATCGACGTCTTGATGGGTATTATCGGGTACTCCGGAAGCCGGAATGGGGCTGGTGCCGCAGCTTTTTGGATTGGTAGATTCGCCGGCTCTGTATAGGACCGAGTCGAAGCTGAGCACGCTGAAGTGGCGAGCGGCTGCGGCTGCTGCTGCCTCGGACAGTAGGAATTGCTGATGCGGATGTGCTGTGCTCAGGGTTTCCAAGCCGTCCATGATCATGGTCGCGGACGAGGCGGTCTCAGTTGGACACCTGGTGGTGTTGCCTCCTGAGGAAAGAAAATCCAAAAAACAGAAATTACTATCGAGCGTTGCCGCGTCCCGTTCTTCGAGTATCAGCGTCGTCGCCGAATCGGAATCGTCGTCGATCCGAACTTTGCCCAAATCCGGCTGATGCTGATGGCAAAGCGAACCCAATCGAGAAGCGGACGGGTATGGCAAGAGTATAACGCAATCGGATGCCAGGATGCAAGCCTGTAATGCCACGTTTACTGACGACGACGACGGCGACAACCCAGACAAAATTTTCAAATTACAGTATAACGTAATTAATCGCGTATAGCGCGAGTTAGATTATTACTCGCGTCCAGATACTTGAGATGAATCGGATACTCTCTTCTGTGTCTGGTAAGCGCGTATCGAGATTGCGCGTCAACTGGCACGACCGAGCGAACGTTGAATGAAAAAAAAATCGAATTAAGTATCCGAATGTAAGTATACTTTTTCGGGGTCGCGACAACCGCGCGGAAAAATTTTATGTCTGTGCTCGCACAAATTCGCTCGGCAAAATATGTGAACGCGAAAAACGAAATTAAAATCAAAAATTGACGTGACTCGTATTCAGCTATAGATTACATGTAAAAGAACGCGTGTGTGTGAACGCGTACTAATTTATTTTCTAGTAAAAAGTACGTACTCGGATAACCGTAAGAGTTCGCGTTCGCGGATCATTCCATACTGATCTCTTCTATATCGAGTAAGTTTTATGAATGAAAAAAGGCGCTTCTGCGTTGCGATAGCATAGACGGAGTCGGGAGAAGCGACAACCAATGGGCGTGCGTTTCGCCGTAAAGCGTATTTCCCTCGCCGCGCCGTACCCAACCGTAGTCCAGCTAGCTATGACGTCAAAATGACGTAATCGAGCTAGCGTTATACTCTACAGTGGAATGGAGGCGAGGTGACGAGTCGAGGCGCCACTGCGCGAGAGGGGATCGCGTATATAATTATTGCTTCGAGTCTCGAGCTTTTGATAACAGATCAGCACTGGGATATAGGGACAAGGATAGAGGATAGGAATTGCGGTTGAGTTTGGGGTCGGGGTACACGACGTATACGAAATACGAATAGACTGTTGCTAGAAATTGCGCAGGGAATCTCTTCTTTTACTAGAAGCTCAACTTTTTAGTTTCCTTTTCTCTTTTTCCAGAATAAACATTTTCCATCGCTTTTCCTTTTCATTCTTAACTCGGTATTTTCTATCTTTGTTTTTTTCTTTTCTCTCTCTCCCTCTCTTTCTTTCATTGACGCGATGTAATTGAATTACCTGAGCTTTGGTTTTTTCCATGGTCCATTTTTCTTTTTTCAAATGTGTATTTTATACATTCGCACGAGGAATTTGTTGTACCATGTTGGGATTTCATTTGACATTGTATCGGTTTTGTGTCTTTCATTCAGGAAAACGTATTTCTAGGCACTTACACGTTTCATTGAACTTTTCCTACACGTAACTTTGACGTAGGTATATCGGGGTTAGTACGTAATTTACTAATTTACGTAGTGCCTTTTTCCATGCTCAACTTTATTACGCATAAATACGACTAACCATTCTAGGAAATGATGAGAAAGTGATATGCGCTTGTGCGAGTACTAGCGCGCGTCGCAAGATTTAATATTATTGTAAAATTTGCTTTGGTTTTAGGGCAGATAGCACGTGGAAATATCTGCATCTGCCAAATGAAAGTTTTCCTTTTCGAGTTATATTTTGTGTACCTATTCGACGTTTCACTTCTTGAAAATGAGATGAGACTTGTGGTACTTGCCCAAGGGGACACGTGAATTTTTCCTGCGGGTAATTTTTGTCACTGTGAGCAGTGATGGTGAGAGGTGGTGAAACAGGTGCAATTGTACCAGGCACCGAGGTACGAATTCATTTCAAGGCCTAGAATGACTCATAAGAGCCTGTTATGAACTTAAGAGGAAGAATATAGCTCAATTTAAATGTTATTTTAAAAGGGCTGGATTTTGTGGCACAGGGGCCTGACTGAAAGAGATAAGGTTAGGTACAGTTTCTATGGAAATATCGTTTCTCAGGTTTATTTTGTCTAAAGTATTTTTAGCCAGCGCTGGGAAAAGACGGTGTCATTTGACAGGGTAATTTTTTTCGTCGGAGTCATCATTTAATTAGAGTTATCTTTGCCAGATTTTCATTTGTCAGAGTAGATACAAACAATTTTTTTCCAACTTTCTTTAATAATTTTTTCCAAATATATACTTTAACTTCCAAGTTATCAAACAATATTGTTTTTGTCCAATATTTAGTGTGTCAATGTCAGAGGTTTTTTTTTTTTGTCAACGTCAGACGGGACCTTTTTTCAGAATTGTTTTTTTTTTCATTCCCATTTGTCTAGTTTATGTCACAGTTTTCATTTGTCAAAGCAATTTTTTCATTGGTGTTTTTGCCACTGTGTATTTATTTGTCAAAATGATTTTTTTTGGGTGGGGGAATCTTTTTTCCCGTCTCCCTCCGCCAATCACTCTTCATTTATCAGAATATATTTTATTGGTCATAATCGTAATTTGTCAGAGTTTTATTACAAGTATCTACCTTTTATAATTTTTACAAATTCTTCGACTTCAATTTGATCAAACTAATTTTTTGTCAACGATGAAGTGTGTCAAAGTCAGAGCGATTTTTTCGTCAACATCAGATTTGACCTTTTGTCAGAATGATTTTTTGTCAATTTGCTATTTTCAGAATCGTTTTTTGATGAAGAATTATTCTTTTATTATTAATTGCCATTTGTCCCCATTGTGTCACAGTTCTAATTTGTCGAAGAAATTTGTCCTTTAATGTCAGACTTATTTACCATTTGTAAGAATTATTTTTCTGAAAAATTTTCTTTGTCAGTTGTATCCGTCAAAATTATTTCTTGTGTCGAGCCTTATTTTTTCATCAGTTTCCATTTATCGGACTACTTTGAATGTAATTTTTTTTTGTCAGAATTACTTTTTGTCATGAATAATTTTTCAATCTTTCATTGTAATTTCCATTTGTTAAACTATTTTATTTTTAGTAGAAGTTTTCATCGGTTGGAAATTCTATTGGTCAGAGTGACTTTTTTGTTTTCGTCAACTTACGGGTTTTTTTCAAGAATTTCTTTTTTTTAGACTTCTTTTTTGGTCAAAACTTTCATCTGACAAGAGTTTTCAATTATTAGAGTAACTTTTTCGTCGTTGGCGTTAAATAGGTACAATCTTTTCAAGAATTATTTTTCTATTTTGTTTTTCATTCTATTTTTTTGGTCAAAATTTTCATCTGTCAAGAGATTTTATTCATCGGAGTACATATCTAGTTTTTTCGATGACGTCAAATTTATCATTTGTCAGAATTATTTTTCTAAATTTTTTTCAGTCAGAATTTTTTGTCAAGATTCCTTCGTTCGTCAATTTTTATTTGGCAGATCATTTTTTTGTCGGAATAGTCATTTTTCAGAATAATCTTTTTCGTTGATTACTCATTTCTTTGTCACTTTTTGTCTGTCTTCTTCAAGAGTAATTTTTTTCCAATGTTTTCATTTGTTAGATAATTTTTTTCGTCAGAGTTTGGTTTTGTCAAAATTACGTTTTGCTATTTTCATTTTTTATTTTTGAAAGCTTAATTTTGCTATTAATTTTGCCATTTTGAGTGTACAATTTTTGTTCAAGAGTTGTTTTTTTTTTGTCCCGTTGGTAATAATTTATGTAGGATAAAATGTACCTATTCACGCGTATTGCGTATGCGTCGGCCGGCATCAACTCTCGAGTGTAGTGAAATGCAAGAGGCATGCACGACGTGGCCGCAGCCGCACAGCCATCCGCGCGTAGTAAAATTCTCTCGAAATTTAGAAAACAAACCTCGCTTGAAAAACAAAAATAGACACCGCTATTAATAGAACGTTCGCTTGGTTTTCGTGGGATGTAACCATAGGAGGTAAGCAGTATAACCGCTAAGATGGCTGAATATTTGGCAACGTTTTCGAGAAACTTTCAAGTGAACTAAAAGTTTATAAATTGTTACTGATCGTCGGTTGAGAGATATTAGGAATTCCTAGGTCGCTTCGCGAGAATAAAGTATTTGTATGAATGTGCATTTTGCCATTTCGCCAATGACAAATTACAAATACGTACGAATATACTATAGATACTTATTGTTCGTTGCATGTCTTGTGGTTTGACGTTGATCTAGTTCGAATCGGAAATGTGCATAGAACTGTCTGAGCTTCGCAAACTGATATGAACACTGCGGTCTGTTTGTTGCGTATCTGTATTTTTCCAAAAAATTGAGGAAAGAAATACGTTGATAAGCGATATCTTTCCTTCCGTTCGTAAATGTTCGTTCAAATAATGAGGATTTTTTATAGAATGAAACGTTTGTTAACGAATTGTGTCATTATTAAATGTACTTCCTGTTCCGTCCTCCTCCAAAATAGTAATTTTTTAAGTTCAGATTGTTTTTCTTTTTTTTCCTTTTTTTTGTTGAATTTTTTCTATACTTTGAATTTTTAGTTGATTAGAAGCTTCTTCTTGCATTGTTATAAAATATTCATTTTCAACATGTAGGTACCTACTTATTTGGTAGGAGTGAAACAGGTGAAGGTTGGGTAAACTACGTATTCAAGAGGGAAAATGAACATATTTCGCGTATATTCGCCAAAAGTACTGCTGTTTGTTGAGAAAATCGTTAAATCTGCTGTTACTTTCACGAAGGATTTAGTTCCTTATCAAACTAAGGTTGTATGTATCATTTGTAGGTAATAGGTATAGATGGACGTTCGCAGAGCCCCCAATAGTCAGCAGGCTGTGAGCTGATGTGACATTGAAAGCACGTGCCAATAAGGATAAAAGAAAAAGGGTGTAGGAAGGAAGAGAACAACGGCCTTGGCCATGGTTTCGAATCGATATTAATGTATGAATGAATGTTACGTCACTACCCTAAAAGCGCAAGTTGGCATTTTTTCTCTTTCCCTTTCTCAATCTGCTCAATTTTCAATTTTGTACTTCTTTTCCTGATAGCTAGGCACTTGGAAATTCATCGACGAGCATGTGAGGGTATAAGTATAGCTCATGCAGGCATTTCATTTTTTATAAATGAGGAAAATGAAAAAGGAAATGGTATAGTTTTTTTCTCGTGTACGACGACGAAAATCAATTTTTATTTATAATCGCGTATCTGAGTAGGGAAATTTTTTCGAGTACAGGAAATTTTTACTTGCGTTGTTTTGGGCTACATCATCGACGTTAGTTTTTATTTTTATTTTTATTTTTTGTCGTTTTAAAAATGAACTCGCCAAGTTACATGGTGCGTTATTAGTCACAATGTAAAAATATCGCTCGGTCGTTTCTAAAATTGCGATGCGACTCTGACTCGATGGCACGCGACCATTTGGTACAAAATTATTAATCGTGTCACGGGTCATTTGCTGCGTGTTGTTTCTTTCAATGCGCTCGATAAGTTGAGTGAAAATAAATTCGAGTACTTTAAATCGAATTAAAAAGTGATTTCGAAAAAAATTTACTATACCTACTAAACCTGAACTAGTGCCTCGAGCAGTTAAAGTAAAGTTGAGCATGATACCACTGTAACGCGAACAATAAATTCAAAATTTCAAAATTGTCTTCTGGCTGTTGAATCGGTTTTTGAGGAGGGGGCGGGGAGGGTTGAATCTTGTAAACTTTGAAAAATATAAAAATCAAATATAAAAGCTTTTGTCGTGTTGAGTGATTGATAAAAAAGAAATGAGAAACTACTGGCTGCGATAGGGTTTCTATAAATTTATCTATTGTGGAGGTTGTAGACCTACCTCCGCGTCATGCACTTCGTTTTTGCGTTTTTTTTTTTTTTTTTTTTTTTTAAATAATTGATGGAATTTAAATTTTGAAATAGCAAAAACATAGCCCTCTAGGTCTTTAAAATAATGTATTTTAATTTAATACACGTTTCATATAAATTCCATTCGACCAACCTCAAGATCATTCGAGTTACCGATTTCGATCTTATTTTTGACGGATTTAAACCTGAAGTAAATTTAAGAACAGTAATAACGAACGAGGTATCTGTCTGATTTGGAAGATTATAATATATATATTTTTTTTCATGTCGATGAGGGATACCTACCTATTACCTACATAATATATTGGCTAACTGGGTATCGAAATACCACTCGCTGGCTTACAGAAGTGTAGAAATTGTCGATATCGACGATACTCCGCTTTTTATTGAAGTGCATTGGTGATCAATACTTGGAATCTCACGCTCAAGTTAAAAGAGCTTCTAATCGCTGAATACATTCTTCCGTTGGTTTATCAATTTTTTCGAACCGATTGTTATAATAATCGCGTAACGACGCGTTCGAATCGAGTACTTTAACTTTGAGAATTTCCGCGAAATATGTAATTACGTGTTATCGAATCGCTGGTCTTACGTTAGTAATAACATCGATGTACCACTCGAGGAAATGATAAAAAAAAAAAAAAGTCAGAAAAATAATGCTGGGGTTTCTGAGTTTTTAATAACTGGGCGTGGCGTGCTTTAGATGCGTTCTATTCGTAAATTAGGAAAAACAATGATTTCTCGAATTCGTTTTAAAAATTGGAATAAGATAAAATAGATAGTAGATACCCAGTATCAGTGAACATCTTGAGTGTCTTTCAACTTATTAATCATCAATATATCGAAGGTACTATTTCAAAATTTTGCATAAGTATTACATATTGTTGTAATTAGGAAAGGTCCAAATTTCATTTGATATAGGTACTTGTACTTACAATAAGTATGAATTTTTATTTCAGAATTTTGACTCAAAATGAAGAGATGGAAAATATTCAAAATGGCCCCTTAGTGAGCACCCTTGAAATGATAGTCACCTGTAGTGAACGGTTGTGAATCTAGTAGAGAATGCCCCTACAAACACTTCTAAAATACATTTGAAAATTTATTTCAAAATCCCAACCATTGGCGGCAACTTAGCCATTCCTAGTATGCTCAAGCAACACTTGAAACAAAATCGAGGACGTTGAGCAACACCCGAAAAAAGAACTCGAAAAAATAAAAATATGGAGAAACCCGCTATAAATTAGATTTTTAGATTTTGAATTTCAAAGAATGAACAATCACGATGATTACCTACTTGTTAAAAATTGATGATAACAAGTTGATTAATGAATGGATTCGATGTAATAATCATCACACAAGTGCATAAAATTTTTGTAGCATAATGATTTTAAAAGCTAAAAATTTCATAATTTTTCAAATTTTCTGTCTTTATGGTGAGGGGGGTCAGACCAGGAAACTCCCCCTTAAATACGCAACTGAGCTCATGCTCAATTAAATGATTGAGTTAAATAAAAAAAGTCGATTATTATTGGGCAAATGTATTTCCTCTTATCGGGTTACAGTTTATACAATTCAATTAATTTTTTCATACACGAATCAAGGTTATTTGCAGCAACATCTTTAATGCAGCAGGTATTTTATCCAGTACCTATAAAAAATAAGGTGCTCTGTTAATTTTATCAAAACTGGTACAAAATTTGTGTTTTTCTTGTTATCTTCCCAAGTAGTACTCAGTAGTGCTCGAGCACTTGAGCACTACCGTTTTCGCCGCCCAAGCTGAAGCGTACAATTTCCAAAAAAATAAAATACACTTGCAAAAGCAAAGTTACATTTTTTTGATTTCTTTTATTTTTTGGAGAAGTTGATTTTTTTTGCAACATATTTTTTAAAATTAAATTTTTAATTTCATTTATTGTGCCATATGCATAGGTACATAAGCCTAGAGGTACCGCAACATTTTTGCAATGTTCTAATTTTATTTTTTTTCAAATCTCAGACATTGAATTTTTAAAAACTTTAGGAGAAAAAGTCAGTTTGCAATTTGCTTATTTCCAAAATTTATCTCTCTCAGAAACTGTATCTTTACAATATTTTCGCAATAACGGATTTTTTTTGGATTTCTGAAATTAAAGTTTTCAAAAAACCGCTAAGGCAAAATTCTGATTTTTTTTCTCCGGTGTTAATTAATTCTATAGAGCTAATATTAATACTGAGTTTTTTTTTTAATTTCATAAAAGTCAAGAAGTAAATTTCTCGAGAAATATATCAATTTCAATTCAACAAAAAAATTTTAAATAGCAAAAAAATTATATTGTCACACAAATATCTGAATTTCGAAAAATCAAGAATTTCTATTAAAAGCCACATAATTTCCCAGCTCTTCCTCGAAGACCAAAATAAGGTTTAGCCTTCGAATCAAGGATTTGTCCATTAGAACTAGATTCTAATTCGAAATGAAAATAAAATTTGAAGGTTTGTGTGGTTAATATTTTACATCTGTACGATGTCCTGCAGCCTGCGACCGCAGTCTCCAAAAAATGTTGAGTTTCACCGCACGTGAATACCCAAATTCGTACTTATCCTGCTTATAAAAAAACACACACACATAAAGCGAGCAAAAAAACCAGATGAAACAAGCTTTTCAGTTCACAAAGGAATAACAAAGCGTACACCGCACAGCTCACACACACACGTGTGAAACAGGAGCTGGTGAAAATGTACTCGTAATAACAAAATGCAGAGCAAAATGGTGGCTTAAATATCTAATTGTGAAGTCCGTGCGGATTGTATGTTTTGAAAAAGAAAAAAAAATTATGCGGCAGGAAAGAGGAGGTTTATGTTTCACCTTTCTAATAAACTCTTTTTTATAAGGTGGGTATGTAATTAAACGTCGGCATTATGAAAGTTTTTGGTATTTTTTTCGTCGGTCTGGTAGAAGAAAAAGTTGGCGTAGAAGTTTATTCATTTGTTGATTGATGTTTGCAGAAATTATATACGCGATCCGGAACACCTGTAGAGGCTATTTAAGGTTTTAGATGCTTTTTTACTCTCGTACTCGTACGTAATGTACGTAAAACATATAAATGAGAACATTAATTAAGGCTACCTTAGCTAACTCGTTAGTTGTTGGCTCGGGCTCGGTTGATAGTCTTTGGGTATCTGTTTTTCTTCGCGAGAGCTTTTTTTACGCTACGGTTGAGGTAAGAAGCTGATTAATGTTGTTTAATGTGATTAATGGGCCGAAGAAATGGCGTAAATTAAGCCATACAACCGAGGCTCGCGTCAAAGAGTTTAGCTACAAATTAACATCTCTCCCGTATTAATCGTCTTTTAAGCTAAGTACGTGTTGTTTGATTGAAATGACAACGAGAACGAGAGCACGAGTATTATGAGATTGCCAGATCTGTTTGAGCAAGCAGGAGCATTTCGCCTACAGCGGCGCCTTTGCAAATGTCACTAGATCCGTGTTTTTTTTGGCGCGGCTGATTCGAAAGACGGTGGCAAAACATTCCAAGTTGTTTTTATAAAGCGTACTACGGTCTCTGTGAAAGGTTTTAAAAATTAATTTAAAAATATCCGCGCTCCGAGTACAAATGTAAATGAGTTCTTTGCTTCGGTAATTTAATTCTATGTATAAGACGAGGCAAAGATTGCTACGAATTTGACTTAATTGAAATGCTAAAAAATAAATTTGATTTTATTCGTAATCCTAATTAAAAGGCATTTCGTTTTAAATAGCGCGTAAATTCGCACAAAAATTACACAGCTCGGCATCGGCAAATTCGTTTTTTTCGAGCTATTCGATTTTTTCAACCGCCCTCTTCCCTTCTAAAGACATATTTCACCATGTTGAAAGTCGAATTTGTCGATTCGATTGGCACGTATCGGAAATTCGGAATACAATTTCATAATTACGAATTTACCCAACGACATTTGACTAATAAAACGTTGCCACTGTTGTTGTTGTTGACGATGATTTCGATTTAGTCGTATTTATTGAGAAATACTTCCAAGATACAGTATACTGCTTACAATTCCAAAGAGATGGCGAACTCGCCATTAGTTTTCATTTACCGTACTCGGGGTGTGTGTTTCTTCAACGTTCGAATAAAATGGAGGTTCAGTCAATGCGATAAAATCATCTTGTAAGTCATTTGTATCAACAACGCACGTCTATTGGAATAAAACTAAATAAGGTGGCGAATTCGTTTGCCGAGAATATTATCGCGTAACGTCCGCGTCGCTTAGCTAAGATGGTACATCTTTTGCATACTCGTGCGCCGTAAAAATTGTCTGGTATTGAGTTGGGTAGATTTTCTTGCGCGAATGATGCGAAAAAATAATTCCGACTTTTCAGTTCGACGAGTTGTAAGGATAAAAAAATTAATAAATCGAAATACGTTGGTTTTAATGTTTTTCTTTTTTCAATAGGTACCCAAATGGAAAGTTTTTTTCAAAAATTTAATGTTACGGAAACAAAAATGATTACAATCACAGCAAATTTTTTTTTTTGAATTCAACACATTGGATTTTTTTTTTAAAAACTTATAAAAAAAACTTTGAAATACCAACTAATGCTACCTACAAATAATATTAAAATTTTTTTGGATTTTTCCTTTCCAAAAGTTATATGAAACTCACCCAAAAATGAAACTTTTTTTGGCATTTACCTCTCTTTTTTTTGGAATTCGACCTTTAAGCGGAAAAAAATTCAACGTTTGAAATCTTAAAAAAAATTGCCAATTTGATATTTCAACAATGTTAACACAAACACAAATTCAACGTTTTAGATTTTCCAAAAAGAAAGTATTCAAAAATCCAACGAAAGAGAATTACAAAAATTCGACGTTTTAGAATTGTTTCCATAAATGACCCAAAATTAGGTCCATTTCACCAGCCCCGCCCATTTCGAATTTGGAATTCGGAGTAGGGGCATTCGTTTGTGCTCGGTTTGTGCTGATTTGTGCCGCAAAAATTTTCGTTTGTGCTGCCCCCCTTCCCGAG
>FIZV01048380.1:0-20847 GCA_900050545.1 Trionymus perrisii | reverse complement strand
TTTTAAAAAACCAAAATTGTAAGTTATAATTTTTTAATTTTAAAAAAAAAAAAAAAAAAAGAAAAGAAAAGAAAAGTTAACCAAGAGTTTCTAAAAATTTAAAAGGTACAAATTTTTTTCATGTTTAAATGAACTAAATAAAATCTTCTATTTTTATTTATTTTCTTACTTCTTTTTTTCACATCATTCGAAATCTTTAAAAAATTGAGAATTGCAGTGATTTTTTGCCGAATATTCTTTAAAAAATGAACAAATGCGGTTTTTTCAAAAATATGATCCTGACCTTCAAAATAATAAAAGAGTTCCTAGGCAGAACTATATTGATAAAATAAATTTATTTAAAAAAATTTTCATTAATAAAACTTTGTTTCTAGAAAAAACTTATTCTTGATGCGCTTTGAGATTTTTTTACAGCAAGTTAAACTTTTAAGGGAATTTTTTCCAAGAATATTTATTCAAAAAGACGATTTTTTGGAGTGTTCACATGGTTTGCTTATCTAGTAAATTTTTCAAAAAAAAAAGGCGACAAAAATAAATTTTTGGAAAAAAATTATTTTTTTTCTAAAAAAAATGCTCGAATAATAAATTTACAAAGAAAAAAAAATCAAGAATTTCCTCAAAATAAAATTTAAAATCTTTAAAAAAAAATTGTACTTATATTTTTTTACAAAATTCTATTTAAAATTTTTTTTTGAAAAAATAATTTTTTCCCCCTCAAAAATAGGTAATCTGAAGAAGAATTTTGTTGAGAGAGCATATCGTCAATATTTTCATTTAAGAAATACTTAAAATAAAATAAACACCTATTTAATATTTGAAAGAAATTCAATTATTATTATAGCCAAGAGTTTTTACTTGGGTTCCATGTTAATTCGGTCACTGATTTTTTACGAACTTCTCTCATCTCAAAGGTATAAAAACCAACGTTGTTCAGCCCCAACCCCCTATTTTGGAGAAAACTGATGAAATCAAAGAAATGGTGTGGCATATCGTTTGATACGTTTTTGGTAGCGCTAAGTTCGAATATTGCCTCATTTTTGCGATTGAACTCTTCTCAAGCCCCCAACGACCCAACCCCTCAAATTTTGAAGGAAAAAAATGACGAAGACCACAGAATGGGGTAGCATATTTTTTGTTATATTTTCGATGGTGCTGAATTCAAATATTCACTTACTTTTTACATTGTAACCAACCAAAACTTCATACTGGGCTTATTTCAAGACTTTGGGAGCTAGACGAACGTTTCGGGAAGTATCAATAAAAATATTATGTATTTTATTCAAAAAAAAAAAATCAAAAAAAAAATCTTATTTAAAATGAATTTTTTTTTACATAATGTTATTATCGAACATTCGGATATATTTCTGTATGTTAATACTGGAAAATTAAAAATTTCATTTTTTTTTTTTTTAAATTTTAGACTCGAAAAAGTAAATCAAAATTTTGACATTTCATTTTTATTAATCGTGTTTCTAAAATTAGGACAGGGAAAAATATATATTTTTTACGAGTATGATCAAAATAATATATGCCACGAATTCGCAAATATGTATTGTTTCTCATCAAAAATATGCTTCTCACACCCCAAAACAGTGTAGGTACAAAATTAATTTCGTGGAAAAAAATCCCCTAAGGTGAAAATGTCAAGATACTCGTACAAAATACCTCTAAAAAAAGGTGCAAAAAATATTAGTGCAAAAATGTTCTCAAAATAAAATCAAAAATATTAGGTAGGCCTATTTAAAAAAAAAATAAAACATTTTTTTAGAGAAAATTTAGTTTAAAAAATTTTTTCTGGAAAAATCCAAAAATTCTTTCGAAAAATTGGAAGAAATAAAAATTTAAATAAATTCAAATTTTTAAGAGAAATTTAAACCATAAAAAACAATTCTCAAATCATGGTCTGCAACCATATGGGATAGCATTTTCATGTCATGTCTGACAAAATCCTTTTGAAAATGGCTTATAATTTGCTCTGTTTTACGAAATATGTTGATTAGTTATCGTGAAGTATGCTTGAAACACAAACATTTATATTGTGAAATAGGCAAAAATATGCAGTTATAGGGAAATATGCATAAATACTCGTACGTATGCGTTAATGAGATCATTATGTATGTCATGAAAAATGCAAAGAACTTGAAGAATTTATTATAGTATAAGTATTCAGATGCAACAGAAAATATGTACAGAAGCGCGTGAATCCCTACAATATCTACAAGCAAAAAAATAAACAATAATTTTGCCTCCTACTTCCCTCTACCAACAGTATAAAAAAATTTCGTTTTTTTCCATAACACTCTACTACAGTTAGAGCACCTCAAGACGAAGTTTAGCCCATATCTGACCTAGGTGCATTTTTTCTGCTGTTTTTGACATGCTCTGAAAAAATAAAAATAAAACCTCGCTGCGCCGTTTAAAAGCATCATCATGGTGAAATTTTCATAAATCATTTTACTCATTTAGACTTTCGAAACACGTCTTTTGAATGGCATCAACTAAACTACTTTCATCTGTCGAGTTACATCAATGCAAAATCATCTCAAATATCGTGAATACATTAAAACAAGAGGACATGACGCAGTGTTCACCTTGATACAGCACGATCATGCACATACAGCGAATACTCGTACATTACATGCGAATGCGATGCATACCCGCCAGCAACACCAAATCGTACATATTACAATTTACGAGCAAAACGGCGACAATTATCTGCACACGTAGCTACATTTTAATTATTTATATGTAAAAAATTCGCCGACGCCGCTAAAAACCTGGGTCATTTACCTTATCGATATTATTTCACGCGGGCTCGCATCGTCGTTCGAAGATACCTACTTATTTCCATAGCTATAGACACACGACGCTACCAGCACCGCAACTTAAGCGCCTATAAATTTACAATGAAATTTTCACACAACAATCAATTTAGCAGTCTGTGTGTCGATTTGATAAATGATTTGTGTATACGCGTTTTTCAAGCGTGAAGTATTCGTTCGATGAAAAATTCATTCGAAAATAATATTCGTATTTCTATGCGGTCGCCTTAAAATCGAATGCAAAATGGACATTGATTTTGTTACGATATAAATTGTCTTCCTCGCATCGCATGAATACCGCAGCGATGAAAATCGCAATGTAGACAGACACGCCTTTATGAAAAATACATTCATTACGTATTTAAAAAAAAATTGCAAATAACGACCGAGTGAATTGAAATTTAAAAATAAGCGCATTCTGTACGCAAGAAATTTCAATGGAATTTTATTTTCATCCACGGACGAATTTTCATATTTTAATTATACAATGCCAAGTAGACAAAAGACCCGCCTACACTCGAACGCTTGAAAATCCATTAAAAATAATTACTCACCTATAAGTTCTGCAATCTTTACAGGAGATGTACAAATAAAACAATTCCTTAATTTCGACGCTTTCGATTAATCCCAGAGGTATATTAAAATCTCCTTTGCCATCTTTGCCTGTTTTTTGATAATACAATCGGTAATTGGATAAGGCTAGGACGCCGTCAGCGATCCTTGCGATGTATTCGATAGATTCTCCACATAGCGGAGTAAAAGGCGCCTGAATGGAAGCCGACTCTAGGGTCTCGATGAGTTCCTTCTTCGGATACAATTCGGAAGCTCTGACGTGCAGCATCGAGTTCATACTACCCGAGTCATCGGAATCGCTCACACTCATCGTGTTGCGTTCTGAAAATAAAAGAAAAAAGTGTAATGAATGATTGATCGAATGAAGGGCAAGATATCACTAGGGGTACACTATACACACTATCACTATAATACAAAGTTTCTCAGGCCCTCAAAGAAATAAATCTAAAATTTGGTAAAAATTTTTCATACCTACGTAATTCGTGGCAATTTTTTTTTAATTTTTTTTTGAAATTTTGTGAAACTCTTGTGATATTTTTGAAGTTTTGTGATGACTTTTTTTCACAATTCCTGTTATATATATATTTTTTGAAATTTTGAGAAAAATTCAATGAAAATTTAATGAAAATATTTTTTTAAAGTTTGGCTAAATTTTCTGAATATATCTACTGATTTTTTCAATTTCAAACTTGTAAAATATTCAATAAAACTTTGGAAGCATTTCTTGAGCTTGAAAAAAATTGAGCTAAAAATTTTGTAAAAAAAAATCTGAAGCTCTGTGCAATTTCCTGAAACTTTGAGAAAAAATCATTGAAAATTCAATGGAAAAATATTCTAATACTCTCCAAAAATTTTGGATAATTTTAGTAAGAATTTTCTAAAATTTCCTAAAAAATTCGTTCAAAATTTTGTAAAAATTATTCTGAAATTCTATAAAATTTTTCAAAGTTTTGACAGAAATTCATGGATAAATAATAATATCATTTCCTAAAATTTCGAGCTAATTTTCTGACATTTTTTGATTTTTTTCCAAAACCAATGGAAATTTTCTAAAATTCTATAAAAAATGTTTACTGTCTCGATAAAAATTTATTGAAAATTCAATGATTTTTTTTTAAATTTCGAGCAATTCTAGGATTTTTTTGATTTTTTTCAACTTGTAATTCTTTTTCTAAATTCGTAAATAATAATCTGAAATTCTGCTTAACTTTTTTGAAAAAAAAATCATTGAAGATTCAGTGGTAGGTAACATTTTATATAATTTCGTGCTAATTTCCTGAGATTTTTGATTTTTTTTTTTAAATTTGTGAAAAATTTCTGAAATTCATTGCGAATTTTCTGAAGTTTTGTAAAAAATTTCTTCAAAATTTTCGAAGGAATTCTGCACATTATTTTCTGAGAGTTTATGGAAAATTAATTAAAAATTCGATTAAAAAAAATGGTATTAATTCTGGAAATTTTCTAGTTTTTTTTTTGACATTTGTTTTTGTTTTTAAATTGGTGGTTTTTCCCCAATTTATGAAAAATCTCTGAAATTTTGTAAAAAAAATCGTTCATAATTTTATCATTTTTTTATTCAATTTTCTGAAAAATTCTCTGGAATTTTCAACAGTAGGTAAGTAATTTTAATTTATAATTCGCTAATAGTTGAACGATTTTTTTTTAATTTTGATTTTTATTCAAATTTGTGAAAAAATTCTATAACTTTGTAAAAAGTCTCGCTGTTTTAAAAATATTTTGAATGACTGTAAAAAATTTTCAGTAGGTAAAAAAAATTTCTGATTTATTTATATTACGTATCTGAACTTTCTAAAATTTTGCCATTATATTATTATATCTTTAACAAAATTATTTTACAAATTTGAGAGAAATTTTCTGAAATTTTCATTTTAATATTTCAATGTC
Organism: Trionymus perrisii; assembly: GCA_900050545.1. Taxonomy (NCBI): domain Eukaryota; kingdom Metazoa; phylum Arthropoda; class Insecta; order Hemiptera; family Pseudococcidae; genus Trionymus; species Trionymus perrisii. The sequence continues at coordinate 15,547 of FIZV01048380.1, read as the reverse complement.
TGGTAAAAAACTTTCCGAAAATTTCATGAAAAATTCTCTTTGATTTTGTGAAAATTATCTGAAGTTTTATTACGAGAAATCCTGCGAAAAAAAAAACTTTTTGGAACAAATTAAAAAAATTCTTATTTTCTTTCTTTTTTTTCTTAGAAAAATAAGTAAAATTTTATAAAATTTTTCGAATTAGTTTTTTGTTAAACACTAAACTTTTTTTTGACACTCATTAGAGGTACGATAAGAAAACATTGAAAATATCATGATTTTTCCATTAATTCAACATCTCATCATAGCATTGATCGATAAGGGTTCGGTTCGATATGCGCGACATCATTTTCACGACCTTCGTTCAAGATCACAGCGTGTAATATGTGAACAAGACCGTCTCATTTATCAATATGAAATTCGTCCTTGGCAATGCTATTTTGATGCATCGATGCATTGGGCACGAAAAAAAACTTCAATTTTCAATCCAGTGTAAAACTATTCGATGACATGGCGAACATTTCAAATTAGTATCCGCAACTTTGGATAACTTGACGTCATCAACGTCCATCTTGGAACGAATTTAGATCTATGTATTTTGCTGGTTATTCGGTCAAGCTACCTGTACTCGTACTTCATTCACATCGAAGTTGAACTCGTATAAACATATTATGATGAGCAGCGGGAAAAGAAGTTACGCTACTAATAACACGGTACACATCAAAATACATAGCGCTCGGCTGTAGAAATGATAAAACGTCGCATATTTATAGTAACAACTCGATAACCGGTTCACCTTGTCCAATTAATAAAATAACCACAACATAACAATGAACTCGACCAGCTGAGAAAGAAAGTGCGATAAAGTTATACGCCGATACAGGCAACTAAGCCAATTTCTGTACCGTATTACATTCAATGTTTCGCGTCTGCGGTTTCGTTCAAAGAGGAAGACACAATTGGCAAATTTCGAGGTCCTTAGCGAAATTTCAAGGGAATCGTTTCAATATCACTTTAAAAAATCAGGTTTGCCGTTTTCGTGATTGAAAAACTTCCCTCCGCAAAATGATAATCGCCAACTAACACAAAACACATCCTCCCTTGTGGAGGAAAAACTTTAAAAATTGCATTTCCAATTTCGGTCATTGGTCAAGCGTGCAGACTACACGGAGTGCATCGCACACGTAAAGGAGAATACCACAAGCATGCGAAACGCGATCAGAATAATTAAAAATTTAACGAGAAACACGCGAGATGTTTCCTTCATTTATGTTTGCAACTTCCAGTAGGATACGACTGTTTTATCTTTATCAACTCCAAGATTCGGAGACAATCGAAACAGAACCAGTCTATCTGCATTACGCATTACTTCACGTAATCGCGAGAAGATAGACCTGTTTGAAAACCGACAATTGTCAGTTATGCGCACAAAAAATCCAAGCTGCGGGCCTGATTCAAAAGATGTAGGTAAAGATGGACGCGACGATTAATTCGTGTCCTAAATGCGCGAATATTCGTATTTTTGAAGCCGTTTGCTCGGCTTGTAAAATGGTAAAGGCAAAAAGTACCGCAATTTTTAACACTAATAAATTTTTTAATGTTTTTTTGTCCGTCCGACTTTTCTCCAAAACTTCAAAGAAATTAGATTTTTATGAAGTGGTTATAAAAAATAAAAGCGGTGTTCGAAAATTCTGGAAGACCTTAAAAATATTTTCTGCATCGATTCAGACTTTCATGTTTCATGGATTAAATTTTTAATTTTCGCGTGTGATCAATTTTAATTAAGTATAATATTTTATGAACAGAAATTTTTAGAAAAATTAAAAAAAAATGAACCTTTAAACAATTTAAAAATTGGAAATTGAAAAAAAATTAATTAGAATTAGGAAAAAAAATAACTGAAAAAAATTTCGGTTGTATTTTTTTCAGGTGGTTTTAATGGGACTCTAGTTTTATTTCTTTTGATATATTTTGAAGGTATGTGGGAGGGGAAGATGATTTTTAATAATTTTTGTAAAATGAATAATCTTTGTGAATTAAAATTTTTTAGAAAATTCAACGATTTTGAGAAATTTGATGAGTTTTGAAAATTTTTCAATTTTTAAGAAACTGGCAATTTTTAGGAATTTGAAGATTTTTAAAAATTCAAAACTTTTAGAAAAATTTGTCAGTTTTTGAAAAAATGGCCATTTTTAAAATAAGTATGAAGATTTTTGAAAAAATTACCATTTTTTGAGAAATTGACAAATTTTAGAAATTTGACAATTTTTTGAAATTAAAAAAAAAATGATTTTTGAAAATGTCGTAATTTTTGAAAAATAAATAATTGTTGTGATTAAGAGAATTTTATAAAATTCAACGATTTTAAGAAATTTGATAATTTTTGAAAAATTGTGATTTTATGAGAAACTGACAATTTTTAGAAATTTGAAGATTTTTAGTAATTCAAAAATTTTAGAAAAGTTGACAGTTTTTGAGAAAATATCCATTTTTTGAGAAACTGACAATTTTTTGGAATTTAACAATTTTTAAAAATTCAAATTTATTGAAATTTTTTAAAATTTGTGCGTTTTTAAAAAATGACAACTTTTAGAAATTTTTAAAAAATAATGATTTTTGAAAATTTCGTAATTTTTGAAAAATAAATAATTTTTGGGAATAATAGAATTTTAGAAAATTCAACAATTTTGAGAAATTTGATAGTTATATTTTTGAAAATTTTGCAATTTATGCAATTCAATAGCTAGTTATTTCTAAAAATGTAGAAAAATTACTTTGATTTAAAAAAAAAAAAAAAATTTAATTTGTTCCATAAAACGGACCTCTCTTCCTTTGAAAAAGTGACACAGAAATGTATCAACTTTCTGAGTTCTTTGTCTTTTTCCTCTCGGATTCGCCACCGATATCGATGTTTTTCATCTCGATATTAACGATTTTAAGTATGGATATTCGAGCAAAATATCGTCAGCTTTAATACTATATCTACATCTATACGACCTTTTTATCACCTATTTTTCAATATAACTACTATAATAAGATGAAACGAGTAGAAATCATTATTCGTTTATCGCTCTAACGTAATACGAGTACATGAGTGCCGAGTACCTTTTCTCGTTTTCACTTTTGTGGCAAAAATTTTTCAAATTAATAAGAATATTTTGTACAATAAACTTTAACCTTGAGAAAAGAGGTTTTTTATGATACCACCTCGAGTAAAAAGCTTTACTCTCATTTTTCAACATCAAACACGCGCGTGTACCACTTTAGAATCGCAAAGGCAGTATAAAGATTATGATATTATCGTCAAATGAGTGGAGAGAGGAATTGAATGCACCCTGCAATATAAGCGAGAACGCAAAAAATGTTTTCAAAAAAGCGTATTTTTATTAGATTTGGAAATTCGCGAACAATTCAAAGCAACATGATGACATAGGACCCCAGAATTTGTTTTAGAAAATGAGAGTTCCAATCGCTTTGTACAAATTTTTAAAAATTTTGTCACTTTGGCTCTCTTTCGGGGTTCACACAAAAAAGGACCTAATTACAAATTTCAGATTAGGGCCCTAAAAATTCTAGGATACATTTTCTTCTCCTAAGAGAGCTCACGTAGCAAGTTTGGCATTATTCGACCCATCAGACTAGGTGCTGAAGCTTCAAAATTGGCGGGAATCTTTCATGTACTCGTAGTTAAACTACAAATACCTTATTATTTTATGACATGATGGCCTAGATCCTTTTTTTTTGTCTTCTTCACTCTACTAGCTCACTTTTATTTCCAATCTAAAATATGATCTGCATACGTATTACGTACTGACTTACACTTAGGTGACTAGGTATGCAATGCATTCGACTACGTATACGTATTTAATATGAATCATGTCCGGCTCGAAACAATATAAATGACGCATCGTATCGTGCCAGGAACAAGAGGAATAACCGCGCGAGAGAGGTGATGAAATTTTGCTAATATGTACGCGTGTCGCTTTGAAATGGCTACACTGCGCTAATGCGTGAAAATATTTAGAAAGTGTAAAGGTATTTATATTTTTGCGAATTATAAATATTTTTTTTTCACGTGGAAATGATGAAGTTGGCGTTACGAAAGCCTCTTGTGCTCACGTGTATTGAGCATAAATTAATACATATAAAATGCGCCAAACTCAATCTGCAAGAAATAATTTGAATTTTGCCATTCGATACTATCGTCTATCGTATAGATATTGCAAAATTCCGAGACAAATGCGTAGGATTATAGAATAGTGTGACTGTGATTGTTATTTTAAATATTCTTAACCAGTTTTTTGCAACAGAGGAGTGTACTGGTGAACCAAACCGGCGTCGTCGTTGTCTGCTACGTCCACTCGAGAGCCCAGCCACGATTACCTACTCAAAATGGCAAACTGAAATAAAAGTTTCGCTCCACTAGTTTTCAAGTCTAATCCAATGGGAAAAGAATACCCGGTCGAAGAAAGTTCTGCATTCGGTATCGGATTAAAATATTTACCGCTCTATGCCATCACATTTTTACGTCTCAAGTTATGAAAACACCAAATTTTCTCCAAAGAAGAAAAAATTATTTTTTTTGTTTCTAAGAGATTTTTAAAGTTACATAGGCTTAGCGCGATATTTTCAAACTTCGTTCAAAATCCTAAAATTCAACCCGCTCTGTCTCTAAAAAAAAATTAACAAGGTTTGAAAAAAAATAGTCTTATGTCTTTTAAAATAATACCTAGGTATAGCCTAAATGAGGCCATCTAAATTGATTTTTTTCGATACATTTTAGTAATACTCGAATAAAACTTTTAAAAACGTTGTATCATTTGAGGAAATTGGAAAAAAACTGTTATTCGACAAAATTAGGAAAAATAGTTTTCTGAAAAAATTCAAAAACTGGTAAAAAAGCTTCAAGAAAAAAAACGTCAAAAATTATAACACGATTTTAATAGAAATAATATTGAAAAAACTGTAGATCACTTTTTTTTTTTAAGGTAAATTGAGCAGAAAATACCAAATCTCCAAGAAAAAATTTCAAAATTTTTTTGACATAATGTGTTTTATCATTTTTATCTCAAAAATTATATTATATTGAAAAACATTTTCCGTTAATTCTGAGAAATTTTGTAAAAAATTTTAGAAGTGAAAAATTACTCGAAACTGAAACTTTTGCAAAAATCTTGTATGTATAAGCATATTTTTTCATAATTTTAAGGAGACAAAATAACTGAATTGATAATTGTAACTTCTACATGAACTTCGAACTCTTTTAACTGACGTTTAATAATTTTTAAACAAAACACATTTTTAGAAACACGATTTTTCGCCAAAGAAATGTTTCCAATAAAATTGGGGGAAAAATCTGCATTAAAAAAAATTGACGGGGACAATTTTTTTCAAAATGCATTAAAAATTGTTTTTCAAATAAATTTAAAAAACTATTTATTAGACATACTTGCTTGTCAAGAAAAGAAAAATATATATATAGATACATAATATATATAATTATACTTATTTGATATACTTGATAATCAAGTATCTACATCTAATACTTTTTTTCAAAAATAGGTCAAAATTGCAAAAAAAAATTCAACCGTTGTTTCTCATAAAAATTAAAAAATCATTCAGTCAGAATTTTTTGAAGAATTTTAGTTCAAAGTTCAACGATTTTTTTTAAAGTTGCAACAATTTGTGATTAACTATTTTTGTGACTTTTTAGAAATTAATTTGAGAACTGCTTTCCAAACAAAATCAGAAAAAACTTGATTTTTTTTTTAGAAAATTTTGGTTTGAAAAAATAAAAAAATAAAAGATTATGTTACAGCCAACTTTAAAAAATCATATAAAAATAAAATTTGAAAAAAAAATTAATGGTATCCACTTAGGAAGTGAAACTTCAAAATTATGTTTGAAAAAAATTGCTTAAAATTTTAAAAAAATTGTACGAACTAAAATTTATAAAACATGTGTGTTTCAAATTATACAATTTTTTCAACACTTTAACAACTAGAAAAAAAAAATAGTGTTTCCCAATAAAATCAGATAAAAAATCGACAGGATTTTTTCAAACGTAACATTTTTCAAAATTTTGTAATAATGATGAATTTTTGTAAGTCATCTAGTTAGGTATATATGAATAAAAAATATTATTTTTTAAGATCAATTTCTAAATTTCCTGTTCTAAAAAACTCTTCCCCTTCATGCGGTGACAGAATTGTCTTAAAGGATAATCCGGTATTGTCTAGATGTCTGCACTGAGGACGGTAATGAAACACAATGAATCATAGACACAACTCAGCTGACATTTTCGAATCATTTGGTAATTTGTGACAAATAAGTAAGCTTTGGAGAAAATTAAAACGCGAATTCTCATTTTTTTTCAAGCACATTCACATAAAAGCGTTGACCAAAAGAAAGGCTAATTTCAAGTCAGCAGACAATAACATGCTTGAAAAGGAAGGGCGCGGATTGATGATTAATGGTTAAACTATTTACTTTATCAGAAAAATATCTCTATGTACAAGTTTAAAGTCGTTGAAAATTTGAAATATTTGTCAACCAAACATATTTGTACGATTAAACGATTGCTACATGCACATATCAAACAATGATAAATTTTCGGCGCATTATTTCATCTATTTATACGCAAGTACTCATATACACATTACACACCGATGCATTTTTTTATATTTCTTTGCGCATGAATTATTCATCGCGGTTTAATCAACTCGAATACGACTTTCGTCCGAATACACCTGGAAACCTTCCATTTCATTTAAATTATTTCGCAGAAAGATAATATACCTTTGTTCGCCGTGAATGCACGTTTTAATCTAAAACGCCAACTTTAATTACCTACCAATTTTTCCGTACTCGTTAACGGTTCAAATAGAGCTTTATGATCTTAATAGATATTTTCAACGCACAGCAAGAGAAATCAAATAAGGTCTCTTAGCGCCTCGTACCTTATTTTTTCAACACTAAGTAAACATTTCCCCGCTGAACGACCTTTCTGCAAATCGGGCGTACAGCAAGAAGAAAAACATCGATAAAAGTGCTAATTTTTATAACACATCTAAACGATAAATACTAATAATTGACGTAATATCTTATTTCAATTTGATGTACGTGTGGTGAAAATAAATCAACAAAGTCTTGAGGTCAGTAATACCGCGAGGTTTTTAAATTTTTACACCGTACACATCTCGATTAACCATCAAAACCAAAAATAACATAAATATACGTAGAGCAATAAACACTTTGTGCTTTTTATCATATCAAAATACGTATGCTGACACGACCACTTTATCGCTAATTTCATTTTCTATATATAAAGCTTCGACTATATAAGTGTACTGCAACGTGGTATGGCATTTTAATCCAATTTCCATCTAAAATACTTCAATAATGTAATCATATCCGAAATTCACGTGCTAATGACGGATACGTCTACCGGTCTATGTATATCGATTCTCCATATTCAAACAAGAGAGTCAAATTTTCCACTAAGTATACCTCTGATACGAAGAAAAATTCCCCGTATTAAAACATAAAAAATGAAACTCTATAGCGTCTTTGAGGTTCGAGTGTAATAATATTTAAATTTCTACGATAACAAAAACACTATTTCGAAAGTCTGAGAACACGATTTTATCGTTTGAAATATTAACCCAACGAGACCAATTAATGGAAGAAGAGAAAAATCGAATAAGTAAATCATCGCGTTGTTTTTCATCCTTCGTTTAGATTTTGATAAAGTTATAAATTTATAATAAACTTGAGACAACAAAGTCATTTTTTTAACGAAAGCATCATCTCGAAAAATAAATATTTCCAATTACTCGCCCACCAGCGTAGAGTACACTCTTGTGAGCTTTTGTGTGTAAAAAAATTTAATGGAACAAGCAACGAAGGTGTGGTAAAAAAATTTCACTCGAAACGGCAGGAAAACTATACAAGTGTGGCCGTTGAGCGGAGGAGAAGATTAGAAATTTGCATATGAAAGAGAACTATACCAATAAAAAACTTCATGTACACTTGGCGCTTATTTTTTTAAATGGAGGTGCAAAAGAGCTTTGAAAATCAATATTTTAGAAGCAAAGTTGATTGGCAACACCGCACTTAAAAAATTTCCGATTCCAGCTCTTAGATAACACTTTGAAATCGCAAAAAATGTTTTAATCACTTTTGGATGTCTATCTTTGAAATTGAAGGAATTTTGCAACAAGAAATTCTTGTTAAAAGTATCGCTTTTTCAAGTATCTAACCTACGTAGACGTACATAGTACATACTCAGGGACAACAGCTAGACATGAAAATTGCGAAATTCTGTCAATATATGCAAGTGGTGTATATTTTTGAAAGAAGCTTATTGACCAAAATTTCAATTTGGCAAGTACCCTCTCCCCAAGCATAAAAGAATTCCCAGTTGTTGGAGGGGAGGGGGAGAATATGCAATTTTTGGGAAAATTTTTAAAATCCTACCAAAAATCGAAAAAAAATCATCTACTTAATATTTTTTTCTTTGAAATTTAAAGGTAACATTTCAAAACATTTTCGAAAAAAATATCAAAAATTCTATAAAAAGTCAAAACCCCCAAAAAAAATTTTAAAGAAATAAATAGGGCCCTATTTCAAAAGTTTTTTGAAAAAATTTTGGAATAGAATTTCATTTTTTTCAAAAACAATGAAAATTTATTTTAAAAAAAAAGAAAAAAAATGTTGTTTTTTTTATTGATGACAGAATTTTGAATTTTTTTCGACAAATTTTGAAAAATTTCCCATCTTGAAAAATTTTTAAGGAAATAACTAGGTACTATTTCAAAAGTTTTTGAATTTTCTTTAAAAAAATTAAAATTATTGAAAATATTTTGTACTTTTTTCTCAGAGGAATGTTGATAAAAGAAAAATTTGAAATATTTCTTTTCAAAAAAAGGAAAAAAAAATGGAAACTTTTTTTAAAAATTATGATAGAATTTTGATTTTTTTTTCAGAAAAATTTTAAAATACCTACTTCTCTTTTCAAATTTTTTTTGAAGATTTTTAAAAGAAAATTAATGGAAATTTTTTAATAAAAAGTATAGGTACTTGAATTTTTTTAGGAAAATTTTGAAATTCTCAAATGAAAAATTTAGATGAATTTTGGTAAATTTTTAAACAAAATGTTTACAGGATTTTAAATTTTTTTCAGAAGAATTTTAAAATACATATTAGATAATACATAATTATGTATTACCTTACAAAAAAATATGGCAGATTATTGTAAACTTTTGTATTTTTATTTTTACTCTTTTTGATAGTGTATTACTGATTAGTTTGCATAAATAACTTGATTGAAATACTCGTATTTCCTCTCAGAAAAATAGATAATAAAAAAAATTGTAGAAGTTTCAATCTTTTTTCAGAAAAAATTTTGAGCCCTTTCAAAAAAAAGGCAACTTTTTTTTGTAGAAATGCAATGATTGAATTTTTGAATTTTTTCTGCAAAGTTTTTAAAAATTTTCTTTCAATAAATGTTTGTTTAAAAAAAAAATTGATTTGATAGGGTTTTTGATTTTGTACAACGGTTCCAGGATTGTTTCTACATCTGCTTCGTACCCGATGAGAAATGACAGATTTCAACAAACCAAAACGTAAAATAGACTATTTTAAATTAAAAATTAATTTTTCGCATTTCCCGCTACTCTAAGGACACCCTGAGTATATCTTCAAAGAAAAAAGATATTTTTAAATGCTTCAACGATTTGACGAGAAGGCAATTTGAAAAGAAAGGGCATTTTGCGACTTATATCTATTGTAATTTGTACGCGACGACGCGACGTCTTAAACAAAAACCCCACGTGACGTGGCACCGTGGCAGCATCAACGTTTCGAGTACACGTTTTCGCAAGGCCACGTAAATAAACTTATTAAAAAAGTTAGCAAATTAAGTAACAAACAAATCGTAACTGATGGTACGAAATTCTCCAATCATCTTGCACATCTCGAGATACTTCAATTTCATTATTGCCTAATGTAGTTTTTTTTCAATGAATTATCATTTCCGTTACTACATCGCTATTTCATAAACATCGAGTAAACAATTGAAACGAATTTACCTGCGAAATGAAACTCTTTGTAAGCTTGCGATAAGAAAAGCCATTTATGCTTTGATCCTATCATTCCAAATAGAAAGTGGCGTTTTGATAAAACCCAAAGAAAGAATGAATGAAAAATTATCGGATTAAAGCAGCATCACACTAAACTATCGAAGAAGCATCCTCGTATAACCGCGCCAAGAGAAAAAATTCGATTCGCCATTTTATAAAACACATTTTTTCCAACACTTCGCTACACCACCACAATCAGCCAACAACGCTTCGAACACGGAACACACTTCTAAACCACGCTGGTATCACAAAAGCATCTAAATTGCTATAAATTCGTCCAACGTATTAAGGAATAAATTCGTTTGATTGATATTTCCGTAATAAAACGAAAATAAAAACGGCGATTCAGAGTACATAGGTGAAATTCTCATCGCCAGGCCATTATCAATCGTTACAGTTTGCGTTTGATTACGATAAATAAAAAGAAGTTACTTAACATTATTATAATGCAGTCAATGCATATTGCTGTTTTCACAGCATCATTGTCATGATTTATGTCAATCCGTAGGTTAGGTACATGTTTCGCAACATTGGCATGATGGCGGTTTAGATTAAGGTCGGCGCAACTTTTCACCATTGTCACGATGGAGCTTGCAGTTTTTTCCTTCCTTCTCTTTATGTTTGCCGGTAAATTTTCATCTAAAACCCATCAAGGCGTTAATCACTTAAAGATTTTCTCCTTTGTCCGCACAAAGATATCAAATTCGCTTCATTCTCTGAAATTCGCGCGCATAAACGCAAATTGTTAAGCTTTTGGCACTATTACAATTTTCCTCTTTCTCTTTTTCGACACGTTATAAATCGTAAGCGTAGAAAAATAAAACAACGATGTTAATGATCGCTGTATCAAGACCACATAATAAAATTGTACTACTCATAAAACACACGCGAGTATTTTTTTTTTTTTTTTTTCGAAGAAATATCGTTGCGACATTTGAACTGGATTTTTTTCAATTTTTTACCTCTTATTATTGATGGAAAAAAACTTCGATTTGAAATATTTCAATAGGAAATGGGTCAAAATTTGTCAAAGATTTATCACTTTATAATTTATACAACCTCCAAACTTATTGTTATAGTTACACTTTGCGGATTTTAAATTTTTCCAATCATGTGACTTCATAATTTTGAAGAAATTTTTCTGGCTTAATTTATAAAGCTCTAATCGAATCTGTTACGTTTCACCAACACGTTGGAATTGACTGATTTATAAAAAAAAATTTATTTTTTTTCTTAAAATAGATGAAAAAATAAATGAATAAAATTGATCAAAATTCAAAATGACGACAATATGTCTAAATTGCGTCAGGTAATTTGAAATTTTAACATATTTTTTTTAAGAAAAAAAAAATTTTACGATGGTTTTAAGAAATATTTAAAACATCACAAAATTCTTTAGAAATTTCCAAAAAATGAAAATAAAATAATAAAGCATTATTCCAAATTTTTTTAAATGAGGGTTTGGTTCAAAAAGTTTTTTCTCCGAAGAGATTTTTTTCCCATAATTGCAGACAAAATCTTCTTTATTAGAAAAATTTCAATCTATTTTTTTTCTTCTAAAAATTTTGGGTCCTAAACGAAGATCATTTTTTCTAATTTAATCCAAAACGTTTTTGTAAAGGTGATTTTTTCGCAAAAAATCTTTCCAGAAAAGTTTTTATTGATAGAAAATTGGTTTTTTAAAAAAAATCAAAAAAGAAAATCAGATTTTTCAAAAAATAAACAATAAATGAATTTAAAAAATGAATTATCACAAGGCACAACCTATTTTTTCCAAAAAAATAAAAAATAAAAAAAATAATTTTCGTTATATGAAAATATTATATGTCGATTTTATAAAGTAAAAAAATAAAAATGGATAAAAAAATTCGTTAAGTTAGGTACTCGTAGTTTAGAAAAAAATCTTTTAAATTTTTGAATTTTTTTTTTTTTTTTTTTTAAAAATCTCTCAACTTTTTGAACGTAGAGAATAGAGATAAATATTTCTAAAAATTTTTATTTTATTTTTTTTGCATGAGTAAAATATACCTAATGCTAGGAGTAAGCATTAAAAATGAACATTTTTTGAGGTAAAAAAAGGAACTAATAAAACATTCAATTTCTCTTTTTTTTCTTTTTTTTTTTTTGAAAAAATCTTATTTCAAGAAATGAGGAAGTTTTTAATTTTTCGAGAATAAAAACTATTTTAATTTTTTTTTTAATAAAAAGACTTCAAATTTTCTCAGAGAAAAAAAATCTTTTAATCTTTTCGAAGGAGAAAAATTCTGAATTTCCTTGCAATACAAAAAATGCTTTTAATTTTTTGGAATCAGTGTAAAGGAAGTTTTCAATGTTTTTTCAAGTTGAAAAATAAGTAAAAAAGAGAATCTCAATTTTTTGTATCCTTTCTTTTAAAAAAAGTTAAAATTTTTTTTTGAAATAACAAGGTAATTTTTTTTCAATTTTTTCTACTAATAACATCTTCTAATTTTCTCGAAGAAAACAATCTGCTAATCCTTGAATAAAAAAAGAATCTGTTGATTTTATAGGGAAAAACAATTTTTGATTTAAAAACTTACTACGAGTCATTAGACAGTGGGCATCCCTTCGGAAAAAATAAAGCGAAATCACAGAAAACTTCAAAACTACCTAATCATGTATCTTCATCTAACAACATCATTATTGGCGATTTTTCATCGATATCTCTGATTTTCTATAGGTCACAAGTAACATAGTTTTTTTGACTAGGTATTTAAAAAAAATTATCTTGCAGAAATGGTTGTTTACTAAAATTAAACAATTTTGCAATGCGTTTTGATTTCTCAAACGTCTAATAAAGTTGGGAGACCTGAAAGGCAGCAACTAACATTCAAATAAAAGGATTTAAAAAATGTACAACAATTACAAAAAAAAATCCGAAGCATTCAAGTTGCGGCCCAAGTTCATTAGCAAACTCCCCTAACACCCGAGTTGCGTCCCGAAGATGAAATGTTCGAATTATTTACACAATATTTCCCTTCTCATTTCTCCGGACTTGGACCGGCTGTACTTGCGTGCAGGTATGATTATAAATATTGTGTAAAATAATAATTGGACATTTCTGCCTTCGTTTTTTAAACTCTGAATGCCAAGAATTTTCTGGACACTCTTTTCACAAATTCGTAGCGACTTATGCGGTTTTCTTCTAAATCTTTTTTAGCTGTTCGGATTTCGTCTTTTTTATTTTTTTTTTTATTTTCTTTTGTTAGTGGTGGAGATGTGTGCTCAGTACAATGTATGAAACAAGCTCTAATCTCATTTCTTATCTGAATTCATTCAATATAGACCATTGATAATGCAAACCAGTTCATATTTATTAATGAACGAAGGCAGTCGTTTTACACAAGTACACAACATTTTCAATAATACCTACATTCATGTTACCGTGTAAATAATTCGAAAATTCCATCTTCGGGACGCAACTCAGTTATGGTACATTTTTAATAGGGACGCAACTCGGGTGTTAGGGGAGTTTGCTAATGATCTTGGGCCGCAACTGCAGTGCAGCCAGAATTATAAATTGAATTTTTGACATAATAGAATGAGACTGTGGGGTTGCGGGGATTATCCTTTTCGAATGCTAAATCGATGAAGTTGAGGAAATGTGTTTTGATACGAGATGTTTGTTAATAACTGACGCATCACTTAATACCTATTACCTATCTAATGAATGTTAAAAGGTGTGACATCGTATCACCCCAAAATCAACTCCAATAAAATCGCTATATCAAAGTAGAAAAATATGCCGGGAACTGAGAAGGATGAAGTTCCTGGTTCGTTATTGGCTGATGCTTGATTGTTGAAAAGTCAGTTTGTAGTGGGTAGCCTGATAAGAATGGTGAATCTGCTCTTGATGGCTGAGATTTTCGAACTACCTAGATATCTAGTGAAAGTTGTTCCTCACAGTCTAGAAACTCGCTCGTAAAAATATTGGCCCTCTACCTCACCCCAAGGTCCTAGCCTCCTAAATGCACCCAAAATGTCGGATTTCGTTATAAATCTTTGAATTCCGCAATTTTATTTTCAATGGAATATTTTTCAAACTTGCTGTTATACTAATAATGTAATGGACCATACCAAGGGCCATTCCTGGAAATTTTTTCAATTCTTTTCAAATATTCTTTCGTACTGAAATTTGAGTTTTAAGATTTAAAGGTGCAATATAATCTACTCGTTGTTTCAAACTTGCCATACGATTTTAAAAATCGTATACGAATGATGTAATAGGTATTTAAGTAATTAAGTATACATATAATACCCATATCATATTATGTAAGTATAACAAATTTTTGTCAGAAGACTCTCAAACATATGAGAAAGTTTTTTTTCGCTCTTAAAGGGTTTACTTTTAGTATAATCCCCCCCCCCCGATTTTCTGTTGAAATCGGTACGCGAATAACGCTATTTTGGGAACCCATAAACTCCTTCCGATGACCTAACGATCTGGAACATTTTTTGACTTTGCTAAAGTTTAGAATGTGACGTAGTATATCGAAGTAAAGCATGTCCAGGCATGAATTTTAGACCCCTAGGTCATCTCAGAGGAGGTTATGGCTTCCAAAATTGCATGATTTGATGACCTAATGAGGTCTAAAATTTATATCTGGATAAAAACTCTATAGTTGTCACATATTGTGATTGCAACAAAATTAAAATTTTTTCCAGTTTTTGCCCACTTTCACGATTTAGGTATTTTTTACTTCAGAAAATTAAACTTTGGGAGAGTTAAAAAAACAACTTGGTTTTGCTGAAATCGCATTATGTGACAATTATCGATTTGAAACATGTGCAGACATGAATTTCAGACTCTTAGATTGTCTGGAAGGAGGTTGTGAGTTCCTGAAATGGCGCCATTCTGGAATTTTAAAAGAAAATTTGAAAAAATCAAAAATTCTATCAAAATCCACCTTGAAAAAATACTAATTTGTTTTGGAAAACTCACTACCGATAAAAAATAATTATGCAAAAAAATCGAAATTCATTTGATTTTTTGAGAAACTCATTCTTCCAAAGAAAATAGCTATCATCTAAACTTGATGAAAAAAATTGTTGAAAACTCGGCGCTTTGGTTTGTCGCCAGGGGGAGAGGGACTTCGCCTCCTGGCAGTTCTATTTTATGACTTTAAGAATGTCTGATAAAAACCTAAAAGTCAATTTTTTTGTATTATTAAAAATTGAGTACCTATAAAAAAATGAAAAAAATTAAATACCTAATTAATTTTTAAAGAAGCAAGAAAAAAAAAATGAAAAAAAAATTGTTTCAGATTGTTTGACAAAGGGTACCCCTGGTTTAAGATATAGGTGAATCGGCCCTTGACTCGGATTTCGAAAACATTCCTGGGGTATATTTAGAGGACCAAAAAAAAAAAAAAAAAAAAAAATTTTTAAGCGCAAAAATTTTCCGAAGC
>FIZV01048376.1:0-13407 GCA_900050545.1 Trionymus perrisii | reverse complement strand
GGTTAAAACGTCAAAAAATCTAAAAAAAAAAAAAAAAAAAAAAAGAATATTACGAATTTAAAAAAAAGTTAATAATAAAACGACGAACTTGAAATCATCAAAAGATAACACCTACTTTTCTTCTCCAAGAGAAATATACAGGCGTTTATCCTCACACTTAGTTTCTGTATTGACTGAAGGTTCATCTCCGGAATTTTCAACTCCGTCGAAACGGATTGGACAATTTTCGTATAAATTTTCTTCATCACATAATCTAAAAAGTCAGAACGTACACAGCAAATATACTAAAGATATAAGCAGAAGGTACTTTAAAACGTACTGTAGATATAAGTAGAATTATTCTCACATGTTTTCAACATTATAATCGAACACTATAGCACGTCCGTTCTCTGTCATGTAGTAAAGAAAAGACGAATCAAATAAATCAATGCCCATTTTTACCATTTTTATCACAGCTTTTGGATTCCAAGCTCCGTGTATAATTCTTAACCCATCAGATGGTAATAATTTCTGTAACATAGTCAATATTAATAATCACAAAAATTCCCACCAATTTTAAAAATTTACCGTTGTATGTTGCACAATTTCTTCAACAGATTCAAATGGAATATCATTCACGGTTTTTCCTTCCGTATAAAGGCCATCGATTAGGAACCCAGTCACAGGAAACTTGGTCATGTGATTAATACATCTTTCTCGCAGAGATTTATCGTAACCACCTTCAATAGGAGCTATTAACCCTTTGTTTTTCAGTTTCTGTAATAAAGTAGCGATTAACGTTAGCAATTTTGAAAATTAACTCAATATGAGGTAAACGTACAGAAGACTTGTGTTTATCGTAACAAAACTGAAAAGCATCGTTTGTAATACTAGCTGAATTGCATAACCTTTTCATACTGCTTTTCAAATGTGTGTCACCATCACTTAAAGCACAATACATATCTGGTTGAAACTGTTCCATTATTTGCATGTATCTATGAATTAAAAAAGCATTCGTAGTAAAAACGGATAAGAATGGTATTGAAGGACATTTTTGAAAATGACTTCAATTTACCTTTCTTTAGGAACGAATACTTTGCCTTGTGAAGACCAAATTGTAGCTGAAGCACCTCTATGATATCCTTGAGGAATAGAATCCACCGGGTCTTGACAAAAAGTATATGAAAAATATTCCTAAACGTAATAGTCACATTTTACAAATAAACTTGAAAAGGGAAAATCTATCAGTAGGCGATACTGACCGGAAGGCCTACGAATGAATTTAAATTAATATTATTTTTCTCTAATACTTCACAGCAATGGAAAATGTTATTTAAAGGAAACTGCAAAGGCAAAGGATCTGGCGAAATCATTTTTATGACATCAAAAGTTAGATGAGGAACACATCCCTTCTGTAAAAGAAAAATATTATTTTAGAACTAAATATTTAAACTAGAGTTGTCCTAATAAAGCGAAATGGATACCTTAGTATAAAGCAATAGATTTGGAGTTTCCAAAGTAAAAGATGGTAAACGTTCAACATCATTAATGATGCCGATTCGTCCCAGGTTAGGATTTACATTCAATAACTTGAACTTCATACGGTCAAGTGTGATTTCATGTTATACAAAATACAAATAAACTTGATTTCGTAAACTGCAGTTATATATCTATCGAACAAAACTTTGAAAAGTTTAATAAAAAAAAAATCAAAAGTCAAAATTCGAAAATTCAGAACACACTCACACACAATCGCACCATCTCGTCTCGCACAAGTAGCACAAGCGCACGTGAGTGATAATGATAATAATTTTTTTTACTTTGTGTCTTTGTGTAATTAGACTGAGCCTTCTGATAGTTCTGATAAAACAAGCATCAACTATCCAGTTTTTGCTAGTTTTTGGGTTTATCAATTTTTTGGAATTTTTGCAACCATTGATGGTAAAATTTTCGGATTTCATTATGAAAGCAAATTTTGGGCTACAATTTCTGTATCGTGTTCTTCTTTCCTATTGAGACCTTCGGCTTCGTTTCAGGTGAACATGTGTTAAAATTAATCAGTAAGTATGAAATCTTTTTATTTTTTTGTTGTATTGATATCTCTGTGAATATATGTTATTCTATTGCTAAATTGGTTCTTTAAACCACAAAAAGTGTGTGATAAACCACGTGTCAGGAGACCGCAGAACCACTTATCTATTACACTGTAATTATAACTCTTTAAAATGTGTTGAAATAATAATTTTTATTTTTAGTAAGATAATCCAAAATGGTCAACACTAGAGTTCCGACTGTATGTCGTAAAACCTACGTAACACCGAGGCGACCATACGAAAAAGCGAGATTAGACCAAGAATTGAAGATCATCGGAGAGTACGGTTTACGTAACAAGAGGGAAGTATGGAGAGTAAAGTATACTTTGGCGAAAATTCGTAAAGCTGCAAGAGAATTGTTGACTCTTGACGAGAAAGAACCTAAACGACTGTTTGAAGGTAATTTGGCAATACATTTTCCATTTGTATCTTAGATATTACTATAGCATTTTTATGTCGTGATGATAAACTATTTACAATATTCTGACACCTCTTCTGAACGCAAGTTGTTGAAGGAAATTTTCTGAAAGTTGAAAAGTGTGAAGAAATATTGGTGAGCTGCTAGTGATGTTTTATTAAAACAACGTCGCACTTTTTTGTTTAGGAAATGCTTTATTGAGGCGTTTAGTACGAATTGGAGTGTTAGACGAAAACCGAATGAAACTTGATTACGTCTTAGGTTTAAAAATCGAAGATTTCTTAGAAAGGCGTTTGGAAACGCAGGTGTGTACTATTTTGTTTTTGTTTTCATGGTGATTTATCAATTTATACTTTTTCGAAAAAAATTACTATTGAACCCCAATTATCATTTTACGTTTTTATAAATAGGTATTCAAATTGGGTTTGGCTAAATCTATCCATCATGCTCGTGTGTTGATCCGTCAAAGACATATCAGGTGATTAACTAAAGGTTCATTTAATATGATGAAAAAAATTTATCGATTTCCTAATTATTCGCAAAATATTTTTCAGAGTTCACAAGCAAGTAGTAAATGTGCCAAGTTTCATTGTTCGACTCGACTCACAGAAACACATCGACTTTTCGTTGAAATCACCGTTCGGTAGTGGAAGACCTGGTCGTGTAAAGAGGAAGAATCTTAGAAAGGCTCAAGGCAAAAATCAAGAAATTGCCGAAGATGATGAGGATTAAACTGAATGTCATCTTGTTTTCCTGTAATCATTTTTTTTTAAATGAAAATAAAACCGTAATTTGTGGATGAGTATTTATGCGAAATGTGTTTTTTTGAGTGTTATTTTGAGCCAGGGTTTCGTTCACTTCTTGTCATGAAATTGGGAATTCTCGATTTCAAATTAGGTATAAAGTATAAACAAACTTACGACAAATCTGATTGACTAGTTTGTTTATACCCGATTTGAAATTGAGAATTCCCAATTTCAGGCCAATCGTGAACGCAACCCAATGATCTGATGACTATTTGGATCGAAAGTTGGCTTATGATGAATAAAACGGCGTTTAAAATGAGTTGAGTTGAGCTGTTTTTTTATAAACTCGTAGACCAATGTAGCAAAAAAACAATTCATTATTTCCTACAACTTAACTTACAATACGTAAAATTATGAACAAAAATTATTATAAAGTAGGTACACAAGAAAAATAGTAGTCTTGATATCACAAGTAAAGATCTTCTTCATATTCAACAACATCGCGTTTATCGACATGGTTGCCTTTTTGCGAATATTTTTCAGCTGTAAAAATTTCAAATCAGAACAAGATACTAGATGTTTATTACGAAGCATCTAATCAACGCTTGCTTACCAATATCAACCCAACCTATTGGCTTAGTAGTTTCAGTAGGCGTACTAACTAATTGTCTTCTTGCAATTGATACTTTCAATGTATTACCGTTAACTGATCTACCGTCCATCTAAAAATGAAAAAAAAAAAAAAAAACGATCATTTTAGCGACAAAACAAATCATGAAATTCAAGATAATTTTTAAACTCACTTCAGCTATAGCTTTATCTGAAGAATCTGTTTTTTTAAAGGTAACAAATCCACGACTGTAAAATAAAAGTGTACAAAAACAATAATAAATAACAGCACAACAGGTAAGAATTGAAATACACTATTCTTACTTCTTTTCAGACTCCATTGTTATACTAATAATATTTCCAAATTGGGCGAAAGTTTTTCTTAAAAATTCTTCGTTTATTTTATATCCAGAAACGAATATCGTATTGCCTTGCTTAGGTTGTTTATCTAACTTCGAACTCTCCGGTTTCTCTGTATCATTCTTATCCAAAGTTTTTTCAGACACAAAGCTGTCATATAAACCCTAAAATACAAATATTTTTGAACTCTTTTAATTAACAATATACAGCACGATAAACTACTTAAAATGCAAAATTTACCTTAACTTTAGGACTAAACGTGAGTTTACCATCTTCTCGATCTTCTAGGGGAGAAGAAGCAAATGGTTGGTATCCAGCGACAGTTTTCTCCTCGGTTAGTTTTTTGTCCATGTTTCTGAACCTCGACGGTCTTTTAAAACCTTCATTTTCTGATCGCTTGGAAGCTTTCACTATGGGAGATATTGCACCAGACTTCAATAACTTTTTAGCAACTTCGCGGGCATCTCTGGCTTCCATTTTTGGGCCTTTAGATACTTTGACAGGAGATCTTTCAGGTTCTGGTCGAGGTGTTTTCTTATTTATCGCAGCTTTTTTCTAAAATAACATTATAATCATTGTGTAACTGTAGTACTTTCCATTTGTGAAAACTATTATTCTATTTCTTTAGAGAAAAGTAGAAAACTTACTTTTCTTTTCAATTTCTGATATTTAGCTTGTAACATCATTTCCTCTTCGGTTAAATTTGAAGGAAAATGCAAGTAAACCATTTTGGCAAGCTTTTTAAATTGCTTTTTAAATTTCAACACATTCGAGACGTCGAAATCGAAATTTTGAAAAATTTATTATCAGTATGATAATGTGATAAGTAGTAAAACAAAATAATCAGTGTTTGCATTTAGCATACATAGCCATAATTTTTTGTAGAAATTATAACTGTTGCTTTTGTGCTATTGTGTTGGCCAGCCTGGTAGGTAGAATTAACCAATCAACGTTGAAATCTTTACGTTGAATCAACGGTTCATCAACGGTAGAATTTAATTTTGTAATTTTTTTTGAAGTTCAGTTCAAGTCAAGTTTGAGTTCAAGTAATCAAGTTATAATAGATTATTATCAATCAATAATCCATTCAATTAATCAATGAACAGGAGCAAAAGCTTATTTGCAATTTTGATTAAGTTTTCTTTTGCTTCTCATTTTCAGTTCACGTGCTTTGAACTTTGAAGTTTGTTTGAAGTTTAACTTACATTCATATTAACTCGGTACTTTTTTTTTTACAAGCTTTTGCTATTTTGTATTTTTATAATTTTCCTAGCAAATGTCTGAAAATGCTTTACTACGGACTGCTTTCCTTCAGTACCATCTTTAGTTGACCAGAGACCCCTACCGTAAGAAGTTACCACAAAGTCATGGATAATGGTAATTGTTTTCAGATCAATTTACACGGCGTGCTTTCTTCCAACGCGTTTTTCAATTTTGTCAATCATTATAAAGTGGAAAATCACTTGGAAAGTAAGCCAATGGCCGAATTAACCAAAGAAGCTGCTACTCTGTGGTCCATGATGTCAGCAGATGAAAAAATTCCATACAAAAGGTCTGCCGCCGCAGTGAAGAATTTCAAAGCTCAGAAACGAAAAAAGGTAACGGGGCCATATAAAATTGTCGGATATCAGTCTGACTTGATTTTGGGTAAAAATGATAAATTAAAAATGAAAGAAATGATCGCATACTCTCAATCGTT
Organism: Trionymus perrisii; assembly: GCA_900050545.1. Lineage (NCBI taxonomy): Eukaryota > Metazoa > Arthropoda > Insecta > Hemiptera > Pseudococcidae > Trionymus > Trionymus perrisii. The sequence goes on along the minus strand of FIZV01048376.1, from coordinate 7,503 downwards.
GAAATTGAATCTCAAACGTTCACCTGTTTACACTGAATGAAATTTGTTTTAAAATTGAATTAATGAATCTCGTTCAAGTAATGAAACTTGATAGTTACGCGTTTCTGAAAAAATTATAATAAATTCTTGAACAGACTTGAACAGAAACAAAAAAAAGTGATAAATTTATTTATTAATTTGAACATTTAAGAAATAATTAAGTACATAAAAAATTGAAGAGTAAATGAGAAATTTCACTAATCGTAAGTTCGAGTACGTTTGGTCGTTACGTCGTTTACGTTTTTTTTCGATTAAAACCTATTATATATTGTCCATTTGTGAACAATATCGAACGTTCTCTTAAATGCTAGAAAACTTTCTGATAAATGCGTACCTTATGCTTTTGATTATTTATGCATAAGTAAGTATAAATAATCAAAGCCCTATTTTCAGTGAGGCGGTGGAAAGTGAAAATCCCAATGATGATGATGTACTATTTTTTCATTACTTTGTAACCCTAGCATTAAACAACCTGCTATAATTATTGTTATTACCCAAATTGCAGCTTGAACTTCATTTCTCTTTTCCCTATCCTCCGGTATGACTTGTTCTAATAACGAATGTATGGCTTGTCCTACACTGCTGTGACATATTTGTAATATTTGGCACATTAATTCAGCAAGTGTAGGTTGATTTGAATTTGTTTCTGACACCGTGCTTCTAGGCGATCCTTCTTTTCTTACAGGTTTTCGTCGACTTGGCTTCACGATTTTCTTTCCTGCGCTAGTTGATTCTTCATCGGAGCCAACTTCGGGAATCATAGAAGAAATGCGTGTTCTTTCTCGTATGTCCTGTATTGGAACTTCATCCGAAGATGGTGTTACATCCCGACTGCAGGATTCCAAGTGATTGGGAATTGGTCTTGGTTCTTGAAGAATCGGCGATAAGCGTTCGCAGATTGACGGTGGGGTAAGTTCTACAGAATTTATTACTAAATGCCCTCTGTCACTTTTAAAGTCAGTTGTTTGCATGGTAATGGTATCCACATTCGAAATGATTGGTTTAGATGATTCTATTTCGTTTATACTTAATTTTGCAACATTCAGTTCAGAAGCGTTCAGTCTTTGAGTAGTTATCACATTTATAGTGCCGGATGTCGAGGGTGTATCTAGCGCTAAGTCTTCAAATCGATTAGTCGTCTCATTAACTGCACTTGATCTTTCGAGTTTGGTGGTCGATTCAACGGATTGTTTTTCTGTTTCTGTATGAATGTTAATAATTTTTAATTCGTTGATATTTTGATTTAAGTTATTCGTTTTAGTATCGGTGTTTTTTTTAACCTGACTATAATCGCAAGATTGTATATCACTGTTTTCGTCTCTCGGTTTGCGTGTTGGTCTAGGAGGTGGAGGTAACGGACGAATTTTCATTCGTTCCATTACCTCGTCAGTTTGCAAGTTTTTTTCATCCTTTTCATTAAAGTCTGGAATATCATCGTCAATTGTAGCCAAATTGAAATTTAACTCTTCTTCGTCGCCAAAATCTGTCATTGCGTTTATGTTTTCCTCATTGATGTACACAGGTTCTCTGTATGTTTTACTTTTACGTGGTGGTCTAGATGGGCTCGGTAATCGTCGCTCATATGTGCTAGGAGGAGAAACGTAATTAGTTGGGGTATGGATTCGAGGAAGGGTAAAAAAGTCTGAGAGTCGACGACTTTTGCGACGAGGTGTGGTATTTGACCCTGGTGAGGTGGTAGGTTGACTGTGTGATTTTTTCACCGATTTAATAACAGAATACCCGTTAACGTCTTTAGAATCCGAATCGCAGGAAGATTTCTCTGATGGTAACGACTCAATTTCACGTGAAGTACGATCGTCGTCCATAAATGACGGACCAGATGAGCGTTTTCGAAGTGGAGGTCGAGGAGGAGTTTCGGCACTGTTCGCATCATCAACGTATTCAAAATCTTCTCCTCCAGCCTGAAAAATACAAGTGCGATAAAATTATTTTTTCTGCTGCTGAAATTCATTATTTGAATGTTAATTGTTAACAAATTTTCGAACATTTAAAGTAGACCTTTTAGCTAGGAGTTAGGAGGAAAATAAAAAAATAGAACTATTTTCTCATAAAAAGAAAAAGAAACAACCATCTTTGGACATGCCTCAAGTAAATATTTGTCATTTACCTACTGCAATTTCAGCAAAATCGAGAATTAGAAAAAAAAAACATTTTTTGTAACAAATTCAATGTCAAAAATACCTACCTAGTTCGTAAAAACGAGTAAAAAATTAAGTTTCAAAATTTTGTTGAAATTTTGAAATGTGGCCTATATCGAAGAAAAGGATCTGGGAGAAGGTCTAGGATTTTCAAAATGACGTCGTTCGGAAATTTGAAAAAATTCGATTGAAAACTGAAGCATCACAAGTATTAAGTGTATAAGTCAGTTTTTGGATTTTGTTTGGCGACTACGGTTTTCGTGTTTTCTGATTCAGGACATTTGGCAATTTTGAGGTTTTGGTATTTTCTGATTCAGGAAACTTTCCTGAATCAGAAAATACCAAAACCTCAAAATTGCCAAATGCCCTGAATCAGAAAATACGAAAACCGCAGAGTCGCAAAACAAAAACCAAAAACTGACTTATACACGTAATACTTGTGAGTTATCTTTGACTTATACACTTAATGCTTGTGACGCTTCAACTGTTAATGTAGAAATTTTTAATGGAAATTGACGTTTGCTCTCCCAGAAGGGGTTAGGGGTGAGATATCAAGCCTAAAATTTGTCACTGAGGTTTAAGACCATAATGAAAATCAACTTGATAATTTCAAATTTGGTGCTCAGGACCAAAATCAACATAAACTCAGCTATACGCCTTTTAAATTCATATTTATATGTAAGAAAAAAAGATTACTCACTTGGATTCGATTGCATGTTTCTGACTCAGCCAAAGACGTCTTTGAAGAAGCTTTTGAGCAATATTTTTTATTCGGCAAAGTGTTATATTTGCTGGTTCCATCTTTAGCGGACGATCTTCTTCTTTTCGGTGCCATTGGAGGATCATTAATTATATTCGTATTCAAATGAATCATCGATGATGTTTCCCTCAGTGTGTAATTGGTTATTGGTTCTCCAACGCTGTTACTCATCAGGGGTAAAAAGCTGACTGAGAGTTGTTTACTGTTGGCAATATTTTGACTTATTGTCGCATCCTCAAGTTCATTCACGCTTTTCACTTCCGAATTTGTAGAATTAGAATACGTTCTGGGTTTACGGAATTTTCGACGAGGTTTATCAGGTCTCAGCATTGGGAAGGTATTATAATTTTGACTTGATTCCGCATTGCAAGCGTTTTCTTTTTCTTCATATATTGGTTTGGTACGTTTAGCACGCTGTAACGATCGTGTTCTCGATGGACGCGAGGGTGGAACTGGAGTTTCTAATTGTGCTAATGAGTTGCTCGCAGAGTATAAATTATTTTCGATTTCAATGGACGAATAACTTTTAGTTTTTTCCAACGCTTTTTCCTAATTTCTGAAATGTTTGGGATTTGTATTGAATTCTCGTTCGATTGGTATCTCGTTCATTTCTTGTAAACTCTCATTAATGTATGTTTTAGTCATTGGTTTTTGCTCGTCGAAAGTGACGATGTCGTTTAAAGTTGGATCATCAAAAGCAGATAAGGACTCTTTGGATTCTTTATCCGAATCCAGTTTCTTTAATTTTTTTCGCGCTGTTTTTTGTGGTACTGTTTCTTTGATTTGTTGATTCAACGATTCATTTATAGCAACATGTTTTATGGTGTGTTTTGGTGGCGTATCTTCTACATTGTCGAATTCTTCGTAGATGTGTTTATCGTCGACGTCAGATTTATCTTTTTCATTTTCTTTGGCAAAATAATGCTTTATTTTATTTTTCAACGTTCCTATTTTTTCTGTCTCTTTTAATAAGTTTCCTTTAAATTCTTGGAATTTTTTAGACTCCTTTTCTTTTGATTCATTTGGTGTACTACTAGGTTTGATTATTTTTTCTGTTTCTTTTATAAATTCTTTTAATTTTACAAATTTTGAATTCTCTTTTGAATGTTGTGGTGATGACGGAGCAGGTGTTTCGGGTTGAAACTTTTTAGTTTCGAACACAACTTGAGAACGAATAGTTTTCGGAGTGGTTGGCTTACTAGGGAATTTTACAATTTCTTCTTTATATTCCGTTTTGGTTTCTTTTATAATCTCTTCTTTGTACTCGTATTCTGGTTTGGTCATTTTTATAATTTCTTCTTCGTACTCGTATTCTGGTTTGGCCACTTTAATAATTTCTTCTTTGTATTCTGGTTTAGTTTCTTCAACAAATACTTTTGGCTCTGTTGGTGTATAAATATCTTGCTGTTCGTCAGGTACTTCAACACTATTTTCCAGGTTTACTGGGGAGTTATTATCAGCATCATCTTCATCGTTGGTTATTTCTGTTATAACCACTGGTTCAGGTTTGTCATCAGCAAATTTGCCATCATGGCCTCGTTTCGATCTGAGCTTTCGATCAGTTTCTAGTTTCCGTAAAAGAGTTGCAAACTTCCTCGTCGTGTCGGCTTTCTTTATTTCAGTTTCAATTTCAGCCTCTTCATTTTGTTGTTGCATTTTTTCCAGTTTTTCTGGAAATCGTTCCTCGTGCAAGGAAATGAAAATAAAGTTTTTATCGTCAACTTTCATATGTGTGGAAGGCTGTTCTGTTGATACCGGTTGTTCCGAAAGAGTAGAGGAATCTCTTAGCGAGGTGTCTTCGTGAAGAGAAATGAATATCGATTCTTGAACAATTTTTTGTGGTTTTGGTTCGGTCTTTTTCTCTTCCTTTTTTGCTTCTTTTTTATTTTCGGTGAATTTGCTAATCAAACGTTGAGGAAAAGGACTTCGTCTCGAAGATGGACTACTAGGTGCGCTTTTCTGTTTCAATTTCGGTGTCGTTGGTTTTTCAGCTTTACACTCATTTTTCTTCTTTTTACTGAAAAACCGTGGATAAGTTCCAAAATGAAAGTCGATTTTTTTCTTCTGCGAATCGCTTTCTGAACTTTGTGATTGTTTTCGTTCTCTTTCCTTTACACTGCTAGATCTAGAGCGTGAAAACGATGGTAAACTGGTGAATGATAGGCGAGATGCTTGTGGCATATGAAAATTTGAACGCTCCGAAGATTTTACATTGTGTTTTCTAAAATTGAATTTATTCTTTTTAACCGGTTTCGATTTACTATCTTCGTCTTTTTTACGAGCTATTCGAGGAGAACTGGCAACTGGGTCTTTGGAAATATGATCTTTTAAATTTTTAAATTTTTGCCTTAAAATGTCGGTTTTCGAGTGAACTTTATCTTGAAACGAAGAACTTTCTGGAGAAGTATTGTCGGTCATTGCTGGTGAAACGCTTCTTGTCTCCGTGAGTTCGTATTCGTGCTTCGAACTACTGGGTGACTGTCTAAAATATTTCTCTTCTAAGCGATTTTGTAATTCAGCCGCTGTTATTTCTTCTGTATCATCATCATCATCGTCGTCTTCGTAATCATTTTCATCCTCGTCGTCGATATCTTCTGTTGGTAAACATAAGTGATGTTTGTCTTGTGGTGGTTCGTTTACATCTAGTGCTCGTTTATTTTCATCTTCGGGGGTTATTTTGACACACGGGGGTGGTGTTTTTCGATTAGTATCCATTGGAATGACAGGTTCGTACTCGTGATCTCTGTAAATCAAACAGACCACGATTAAAAATATTTCTATGTAGGTAAAAGTAATAAGTACCTACTGAAAAAAAGGTTACGGTGGTCGAGATAAGTAATTAAATATGACGCTGATTATTTCCAACTATACGTGTACGATTTGTTATGAAGCTTGTTTGCCAACATTCTATTAATAACGTACGGGCAAAATTAGTTACACATTTCTGATAGTGAAATTAGGTATGCACTTCAGTTTTCGCGTACTTATACGTTATACTATATCATTTCAATAGTTGTAAAATTGAAATTTTGAAAATTAAAAATGAAGGCCAGCCTTTCTTACCGGAACTCATTCACCGAAATAAGAGGTTAAGGTTAAGTGGCGAAAACTTTCTAATGACCTATTTAAAAATGCATCATAGGTATAGGTACCATATACCTATTACAGGGTTTTGCTTGAAGGTACTGATTTTTAAAAAGTATTACATACCAAAGTCCTCATTTTTTTTTGAATTTTGAAACCTGTGTTATTCAAGCAAAAATTAAACAATGAGATATTTTTTGAACGCCGTAACTGCATAACTAATACCTTTAGAAAACCGTTGGTGTCAACTCATTTTAAAAACTTTTCAATTCAGCGTAATTATTTTAAGAGTTTTTTTTTTTAAGTTTGGAAAGTTTTAGAAGTATGATAAGAATTTCTGAAATTTAATTAAAATTACCAATTTGTTTTTCGTCAAATTGAAACACGAGAAGAAGCCTCACAAAAAATAAAATAAAAAAAATATGTAATAGAAACCCATGAAATTATCGTTTTAAAGAAATTAAAAAACTCTTTGGGTTTTGAAAAAAAAATTATTTCTGAAAAAATTTTCAGCCGATAAATTATGTTTTAAAATAAAACTTGACAAATATATTTGATTTTTAACCCAATTTTTAAAAAGTTGCTTTCAATAAATTCTTTTTTTAATGCAAAATATTTAAATACCTATCGGTTTAAAATAAAATTTAAAAGATTTTCTTTCAAACTCAAAATTTAAAAATTCAGTTTCTGTGAAAAGTATTTTTTTTTAAATGTGTATCTAAAATTTCATAGTGTAAAACAATTGTTAAGTAGGCTCCTGTTTAAAATGAAAAATAAAAAAAAAATTGAATAAAATTTAGAAAAATTATTTTCCAGAAAAAATTGGAAAAATTAAGAAAAACTGAAAAAATTGTGTAAGTACCTATTAAAAAATTTTAGTATCGTATTATTGTGAAAAAAACTCGAATTTGATTTTTTTTTAATTTTTAGGTAGTAGGAAGAGGTACCTAGTAAAAATTTACTTTTAAGCAAAATTTCAAAAAAAAAAAATCTACAATGTAGCAAAAAATTGAAAAAATGATTTTAGAATAATTAAATTTAAAAAATTTACTTTCGAATTAAACGTTTTAAAATTTTTTGCAAGTAATTAACACAATTTTAGTAACGTACGGTTTATGAAAAAATCAGTAAATTTTTCAAAAAATTTTTGTTCTAGATTGAAAGTTTAAACAAAATTGAAAAAATCCTGCAAAACTGCAAAAAATAGAAGGAAAACGCTCTTGAAAGTTTGTAAAAAAAAAAATCGGTTTCAAAACAGAATACAATTTTTTCGAACTAGATTTTACAATTTTGCTTTAGTTCCTAAATGTTGAAAATATTGTAAAGGGGTGAGGGGGATTTGCGACTCATTCCTTTTGGGGTTACTTTTTTTATACAGTCGATTAACAAAGTTTTTTTTTTTTTTTTTTTTTTAATTTTTGCTTTGATGTTTAAAATTTGATTTAGAACTTTTTAAATTTT
>FIZV01048335.1:0-12146 GCA_900050545.1 Trionymus perrisii | reverse complement strand
AATGTTGCCAATATTTCTAATCTAAATTCTCCGTACAAAAATGTGTTAAGGGGTACCCGATATAAATGAACACCCTGTACGAGTAGAAATAGGCTGAAAATTTGATTAGAAGAAATTGTGAAAATATTCCAAAAAAATTAGATTTTTCTCCTATTAACAAATGAGATTTCTTCTCAAAAAAATCAAAATAATTATATATGAGATTTTCTTCTCAAAAACATACTTTTTTTCTCTACAAATTTTTTAAAATTTTTTTTATGGCAAGATTTCATACGCTGACAAAAAAAAATATTCCAAGAAGATTCAGAAATAATTTTCTTCAAAAAATTGAACTTTTTTCCCCATAAATTTAAATTTTGAGAAAATTTTTACTGCAGAAAAATCGAATTAAATGATTATTTTCTTCAAAAAAAATGAGATTTTTTTTTTTTAAAGGTGATTTTTTTCCTTTAGAGAAGATGGATTTTATTCTTCCATAAAAGTGAAGGGTTTACCTACTCCCAAAGAATTGAAAAATTTCTATTGGAATAAAATTTGAAAAAAATTGTATTTTGAACAAGATTTCTCAGAATTTGCTTCAAATCAAAATGGAAAAAAATCCTTTCGAACGAAACTAAAAAAATCGAAGAGAATTACACTTTTTCAAAAATTAACTGTAACAAAAAATTAGTCGTTACAAATAAAATTTCAAAATTTGCCAAAAATTGCATTTGTTCAGAAATAAAAAAAAATTGTTTTGAACAAAAAGCGAAAAAAATTGCTTTGGAAAACAATTAAAAGAAAAATTTTTGCCAAAAATTTTTAAAAATTTGATTTGGAACAAAATTTCAAAAAATTCGTTATTTTAGAGCAAAATATGCAAAAAATTTCTTTCATATAGAATTTAAAAAAAAAAAAATGCTTCGAACGAAAAAAGTAAAACTTTTTACTCCCAAGGAATTTAAACTTTTTTTTTTCAAAACAATCCATCTATTTTTTTACTTTAAAAAAAATTGAGAATTTTGATTTGAGACATTTTTCATGCTATAGAAGAATCAGATTTTAATTATTATTTGAAAATGTTTTTTTTCTTAATATTCCTAAATAATTACAGTTTATGCATGTACAATTTCGTGTAATTGTTGGATCATTAAAAATAAACTGTCTATTTTAAGAAATTCAGAAATTTAACGAATTTTGCAATTAAATTTAATAATTTTTTAAAAATTCGATAAATTTTGAAAATTTGTCAGTTTATCATGAAAATGACAATTTTTGAAAATTCTGTTATTTTTGTGAATTAGAAAATTTTAGAAAATTCAGCAATTCTAAAAAATTTTAAATTTTTGCATATGTTCAGTTTTTTTGGGAAACCGACAATTTTTAGAAATTTCAAGATTTTTAAAAATTCAATAATTTTTGAAAATTGTCAGTTTTTGATAACATGACAATTTGAAAAAAATTATGGTTTTTGAAAATTTTGTAACTTCTGTGAAATCAACAATTTTTGCGAATTGGAAAATTTTAGAAAATAAACAATTCTGAAGAATTTGATAATTTTTGAAAATTTTTAAGTTTTTACAAAACTGACACTTTTTAATAATTTGACGATTTTGAAAAATTTTGCAATTTTTAAGCATTTAATAATTCTTAAAAAAATTCAGTTTTTGTAAACTTGACGATTTTTAGAAATTTGAAGATTTTTAAAAATTCAATAATTTTTGGAAATTATAACAATTTTTAAGAAATTATGATTTTTAAAAGTTCTGTAATTTTGAGGAATTTAATCAATTTTGAAAATTTTGCGATTTTCAAGTATTTAATAATGATTTTTGAAAATTTTTTAGTTTTTGGAAGTTGACAATTTTTAGAAATTCAATAATTTTAGAGAACTAGTCAGTTTTTGAGGAAATAACAATTTAAAAAAAAATGATGATTTTAAAAAATTTTAGTTTTTAAAAAACCGACAATTTTTAGAAATTCGACGACTCTTAAAAAATCAAAAATTTTGGAAAACTTAGCAATTTTTCAAAATTTAATGATTTATTTTAAAAATTCTGATCTTTGTGAATTGAAGAATTTTTGAAAATTTACCATTTTGGGCAATTCAATGGCTAGTTTTTGAAAAAATAGTAGTTTATCTCAAAATTGAATTGTCAATTTATTCCATAAAACAGTACTCTCCTCCTTTGAGAAAGTGACAAAGTAATTTATCAACTGAATTCATATATTTTTCTTCTCAGATTCGCTACTGGTAAAATAAGAAAAAATCCTCCCATTAAAAATATTCAAATTGGAGGTAAAAATTATTAAAATTGAGCAAAATTTGTTAAATTCTCCAAATCTTGGAAAATTTTGAAGAAAAAAAAAAGGATTAGGCCAATCAACGATTCAACCAAAACCTCGTATTTTTTCTCATTGAACAAAAAATCCAAATCAACGATTTGATAAAACTCATCAACGAAGAATTCTGGAATCAAACTGGGGAAAGAATCATGACAAAAAAAAAAGAGAAAAAAAAGGAAAGAAAAAAAAACAGAGCATAAAAACAGACAAATGAAAAATAAAACGCAACACGTAGGATATTTCAAAATCATAGGTCAACGTGATGTACTATACGATGTTCGTAATTGTAAAACGAATTAACGTTATGTCAAGAAAAAAAGAGTACGAGCACGATTTACAGTACGTACAGTTATATACGACGCCAAATGTTATTACTCAACTAGCACGCTACCTTAGTACCTACTTAACTTTAATCGAAGGACATTGTAACAATTTGCTCTCATCGTATAGGCCTAATATGTGAATAAACATACCGTACTAACGTCATAAATATACATATCTGCGTACTAAAATTTCATCCCAATCTTTCATGGGCGAGGAAAATAAATTCCGAAATCTTCTAAAAATACCTTAAAAATATAGTAAGCACTCGTAAGTACTTCATGTAGGTCATTGGTAGGTAACGTAGAAGAGTTGGAGGAGAAATACAAGTAAGGATTTAGTTTCCCCAAAACTTGAGAAAATTTATTGGAGAAGACTCAACAAAGATATTCAAAAATGTGAACAAATCCAACAAATTAATATAAATAGGTCATCGGGAACAAGAGCATATCATCAAGATGATCAACAAGTCGAACAAACGTTCCCAGATTTCTCCCAAAATAACCACACATTATCATTCCATTACGTAGGTACTACGTATCTTAGTTGATAAGAAGTCTAAAAAAAAAAACAGGCAGAACATGACCCCTGAGGCCCTGATAGATTCGCAAAACGAGATTCAGAACCAACCAGATGATACGATATTTTCGGTGATATATGAGATAGAATGTATAATCGAGGTATCATATACACAGCATCAGCATCGGCATCGGCATCAACGTACGCACCGTACAATACGTAAGATTCATTTCGATGGATTTTTAGACTGGAAACTGGTCGCAATGCAGTAAAAAGATACACGTCCTCGTCCTCGTCCTCGTCTTCATCTTCATCTTCATCGTCTGTATCTTCATCTTTGCCATCGTCCTTGCCCTTGTCCTTGGTATTTATCCCTAATTTCCTTTTTCAGTACGCCATATACACGAATGGATATAATTATTGGGTAGGTACCTACTCTATTTGGTATCGTGACTGCAAAACTGCACTGTAGGCTGAGAGATGGGACTGTGCCATGACTCCTGGCCGAGCTTTAATTGCATTTCCAAGTTTAGCCGGAGTCATAGGTGTTAATTACGTATTTGAAGACCGATTACGTACTTAGTGCACTATATGAAGTAGCGAGTTGTTGACAGGACGTAGAAAATATTAAAAGGTAAATTTTCCACGCATCGAGATCTCGACACATTCGCTCCATTACAGAGAGCACGATACAGGAATTCATCTTTAGCGAAAATAGTATTTCCTGCAACGGACACTGGTACGTCGTCGTCGTCGCAACAGCGTATAACCTATTTAATTAGGTCATTCGATAAATCGAGTTTACCTAGGAAAAAATATCGTTATTTCGCAGCGTTTACCTTCGCGATAGTTTATTTATTCGTACCTTCTTTTAACACATGCACACACCACCTCGAATATACTTGCGTTTTACGTTATGGATGGAAAAAAAATACTTAGATATAAAAGTGCGATCTATAGCACATAGTTCTCTCTCTCTGTCGCACACATACTCTTGTACGACGCTTACAACAGAGGCTATTTGGACGTATATGCATTCTACTTCGTTTCCTGTATCGGCTACTTTTAAAAAAGTTGCTGGAAATCGCGACAAGGTCATTTTTTTTCTTTCAATCGCGCTGCCAATAAACTGTCATCTTTTAATAACCGGAACCGAAAAACGAAATCAACCCTGTACAATGGAACACCTTCTTGTTCGACGCCAACTTCCCCAACCGCGAATTGCGCCTCCTGTATTCGTACCTCATCGGCAGTTCATCGTTTCATCGTTTACAACGATTATCTTTGTTGTATCTATACGTCCTCGAAGGACGTATTATTTTTTTATTTTTGTTTCTCGTCCGTCGCCGTAGTACCATTGACACTGGCTGGAATTTCTTGGATGGTGTTGATACCGCAAAATATCGACGATGGTGGTGAATGATCGACTGCCTTTAAAAAACCGCACAGATTTAGCCTCGCTGTGACGTCCAGTCTGAATTCCCCACATCCTCTTCGTTGTAACCTTTGCGAAGGATTATAACGAAATGCGTAGGCTGCTGCCTACGGTGATTCCGTTCACGCGTCGGTACGCCTTCTTACCACTTCCGAAGAATTTGCATCAACGCTTTCAGCAGGCAGTGCCAATTCGAGCATTTCTAAATTCACAGAAGGAGACTTTCTTCGTGCGTTTGAAGTACATAGTTTCAAACAGCGCTGCCAACCAAAATTTCTAAAATTCATCAAAATAACGGTGAAGGTCTGACACTGGAGGATTACGTGACAAATACTGAATTCCTTTTTTCCGCAAAATGGGTAGCTCTCAATTTTTTATTTATTTCAATAAAAGGTGTTCATGCGTAATTTTTGAAAGCCCAATCAGTATTCTCTTGATTACAATATTTATAATTTTGTCACGTTTTGAATTCTGAAGATGAATGGATTTCAATCGTTTTGTATTATTTTTGTATTTTGAGAGATAGGTGTTAGAAACGGACCATTCTCTTTTCCATTGTTGAAAAATCATCTTCTTCCAGTGGTTTTTTAAGTCATAATCTGTAAAGAATTCTTTGTAGTTGAGCGAGGTGGTTGCTTCTTTGGCTAAGTAATCAACGTGTTCATTCATGTTCAATCCTCTGTGACTCGGAATCCATAAAAATACAATTTCTTTTTTCAGCAGATCAGTTAAGTGTAGCAGTTGGCGAATTCGATCAATGATTGGATTGCTGTTTTCTGTACTTTCAATTGATTTCAAGGCACTGAGGGAATCGACATGTATCAGGAAGAATTACAATTACTTCGAAAAATTGCTAAATCAGTATAATTAAAAACACTTTTTTTTTTATATATATAACAGAACAACTAGAATAACAAAACACACTAAAAAATTCATGTAACTTCATTTTTCAATATCTTTACACTACTGAACAAAAACGAAAAAAGGAAACTTCATTTCAAAATAAAACTATAAATTTTCACGTTAAGTGGTGCTTGAAGCATCAACCGACTTCGTGACTTGTTCACCTACTGTAAACCAGAGCAGCCCCACAACGATGTTTACTATTAAAAATATCCCAAAAATGTGGAATGCTTATGGATAATAGTACAGACGTCCCGAAGAATTGTAGCAGGAAAAAAATGTGACAAGGTAAAAGTTGATAAATTTTCTTTAATAAATACTTAATATACTTACGTAAGTATTATGTATTACACAAAAATATGAACATTAAAAAAAATTATGTACTACCTACTTAGGTACTTATAGGCCAGTATTTTTTTTTCTCGAGCGGGTACAATATAAAATGCGTGTACTGCGGTACCCTTCCTACGTGTCTGAATACTATGTCGAACGAGTATCTACCTAGACGTCGATGAGCATCTTACTTTCACATTTGATAGAGATGGATGACGCGTTAATACTTTTGCATAATACACCAAAATCGGGCACAGCGCTACGTCGCGAAATGCGGCGCAAGAATATGCAATTATTTACGTCATATTCGTATACGCAGCTTAAGAGGTATAACGATGGGACATGAAGGCGAAGGCGCTGACGCTGGCGCCGAAAAACAAAAAGCGATTAGTTTTTTCATTTGACAAACTTATAGACAATGACGACAATGACACAACGCGACATACGACGACAGCCACAAAAATGTAAGTACTGAGTACGTAGTAGATACCAACTGCTTAGATGCATGATCACCTACTTAACCCACAATTTTTGAAAAAAAAAAATGATATTTTTGCAATTTCTGGTAGCTAAGTGAGTTACTTAAGCAACCGGATACCGCAAAAACCTCACATAAAAATTGGGGCACGTGGTCGTGGCCCTGCATCTTAGTGGTCGATATATATACGCATATTTTCAGTCTGCTTAGACAGTCAAAGCGTGCCCCAACAAACTGAGCACATGATCTTCTACTTCTCCGAGTCTCCATGGAAGGAAGATATCCACTGCTCGCAATGCTCAGATGCAGAACCACGCAACTCACAATTTTTTTAAATGAGTTTTTTGCATTTTCTTGTAGTTAAGGAACTTGTCCACAGTTTTGCAATTTTTTTTTTTAGTCAAACCCATTTTTCACTTGAGATAGGTATGGCATCACCATTTAGGCAACAACACGCAACCCCAACGCCACGTTCGGATACTCGAAGTGACAGCAAAGCATCTTCACCACTGACACTCCTTCACAGGCAGCATCCTTTTTAGCTAAGACAATAAAAGGCGAAAAGTTTGCTTCCATAGACCAACGACAGGCCACGTAGAGGGCAATACCAGCACAGCTTTCTTCAGCTCCTTCCCGGCAGATACTCTTCCTGAGTGAGTGTAATCCCAAAGTACGTGGGGAACATCCTCCTCGTTGTCGGCCGACCGGACGTTCTATATACGACTAGCATTATTTATGTTGCTCCAACTTCTGCCTGAATTGCAGGTATAACCCTGGATTGATATGACCGGTTAAGAGCTGGATTACGTATGTAGATGTTCACCAAGAGTTTCGGTTTCGGCTGTAATCTACCTTCGTGGAGAGCTTGTGATCAGAAGACGGTGCATCTGCATAGGTCGCAGTAGGCAAGTATACTCCGACATAAATAAACCATTTCTAACGGTACCATATTAAAGCTCCATTTTTTGCCGGCAACTCGTCTTTTCCGAGTAAATATTTCGGTCGTCTTTTCAGTGACACACTGCGTGTGCACATTCATGGTACGGGGCTGGACCATGCTGTTATTATCCATATTTCCCCGAAGGATTCGCGACACGCACCGCAACTTGGTGCAAATATTGCCAAGCCAACCTATCCTGCCTTGCCTCGCCTTCTTGCGTCGAGCAACGCCCTACCGTATTACCGCCTATTTGGAAAATATTGTATAAGTAAGAAGGTAGGCGAGGAGGTAGGTACTAGGTAGGTAGGTAGTTATTTAAAGTTAGTAACTAGTGATCGTGACGTTCGCATAAGTGGATGTACAATTGAGAAATTTGCCCTCGCGTCGCATGGCGACATGACATACGACAGGTCGGCTCGAATGAGATAGCCAAACGCCAAACTCCTGATAGATACCCGAACTTCTCCGCAACTCGATATAGTACGTATTACGAGAAGGTAGCTGATTTGAGATATCGGGAAAACGGGATAAAATTGAAATGTCTGCTTTCAAATGTAGGTACACTACATGTACAGGGTGCATATGTATAGGCACGTAAGTAAGTACTAATAAAGCACATTTGAGCGATGCATAGTACAAGAAGCTACATTAATGTAGGTTACGCTATGCTATATGCGTGCGTTGTCATTACTCGTATACATACAACATACATTTTATTGATAGGTACACACTCGTACTAACTACATAAATTATGTACGAAATACAAATGATGCGTCGCGCCGCCAAGCGACTTGACGATCACCTTGAATACTCGTATAATATTGGGCTGGATCAGTTTTTGAGTTGTTGGGCAACGCAACGCAATGCAGCGCAGCGCAGCGCAGCGCACGGCGCGACACTCCAGTTGTTCAGTTGCGTTGCTCGATTTTTCATCGCGATGCTATGCTGCGCTACGCTATATATCTACGTACTATACTATACGAAGCGAGGCGAGGCGATTAATATGCAGTGGGCAACATAGTTGGCTTCGTTTCAAAAGGAGACGGTGTGACCAGCGCGAGTGAATTTAGTTCCACCAAATTGATCGGCGCAGCGGTGGCATGGCGCGGCGGCAATGGCAGCGACGCTACAGAGGCCAAGTGTAAATTGCCATTTCGTACTCGTTTCGTATAAAATGTACATCTACCTTAAACTTGTATTCGCGCTTATACCTCTCCGCACCGGATCGCACCGCACCCCGCTCTATACTACCTATCCATACTACCTACAGGATAGGTGAGCAATTTATCAAGCGAGTCGCTGCGCTTCGTGGACAAAGTCGTCATCTTCGTCGTTGCCCTACTAAACAATATGACGTTTTTTCGAGCCATCTTCAGGCGTTCGAGTTCTTAATTAGGCGCGTAGGTCTACCTATGGCACACGCCAGCCTTCGAAATTGCGTCAACTTTGCGGCTAGCATAGCGGTGGATAAATGCGCAAGTCACCGTCACGCGATTAAGATGCGTTTCAACCTTTGATCTACACTCGTACCAAGTCACTCGCAGTCGTAGTAGGTACTCGACTTTCGGCTACTCGTAGAAGGTATCGATACGAGTCACCATTCATTATTCACATCACCGTGAGCGACGATGTTGATGTCAATGTATGTAAAATAGCTCAGCGTAAAGAAACACTTCCAACACTCGCAGATACAACATTGTTAATATGAGACATTTTTTCCTTCTTTCATCTTCTTCTTTTGAGTGGAACTCGGCCAGTATGAAAGATGGAACCACGTATTTAGTTTGTTCCTGGACATAAAAGAGGGGCGTTTGATCGGGTGGGTGGCCGCTCATGCTGACCAGACTAACACAACTCGGATGTAAACCGTATACACGGAGGTTACTAGCTTGTCACCTCAGTGAGAGAAAAGAACGTATAGTTGGAGGGACGACGCGATGTCTGAGGAGGTAGTAACTAGTGATGAAGAGGTTGGGAGGGGGGGGGTTAAGCCTCTCTTGTGGATTGACATTTTTGATGCATTTCTCACTCTGACGAGCCTGCCAACGTCGCATCGTATCTACACGTTCGAAACATCGCTAAAAGTTAAGAAAATTTGTTTTTTAATAAAAATTCTAGGCCACCAGTGTCCGACTGCGGCTCAAGCGAACTTGACCTGTGCATTTCAACCACAACCAATTTATGATCGTGGATTCATACCGAAAAATGAAACAATGTTTCAGCAACAAATTCATGTTTCAAAGAATATTTCAGAATTCTGTTCACCCCAAATGTTGTGAAACATATTATGTTTACAACGTGTTCCAAACAAAGTTTCGTGTTGCCGAAATTTCTGGGAAAATGAAACATGTTTCTAAAACATTATGGTGCAGGATAGTGTACGAGATGAAATTATCTATTTTTGATTAAGATAGGTAATGGGAAGGTTTGCTAATTGCAATCTAAACAAAAATAAAAATTTTCACCTTGTTACCCTGGGGATTGCTTTCCTGTGTAATTAGTACCTTGCCAACTAATGATTCCTTCGACAAGTTCGAGTAACAAATAAAAATTTTCTTTTTTTAATCTCACCAGTTTTTGGAAATATGTTGTTGATGACATACATATTTTCTCCAGCTTCCTCCTCGTCGTCCAAGCCGGCCAAATCCACAATTGGATTTATCGCTGAAATATGAAAGATATAAATTTCAATATTATGCCAAGAGCCAAGCTGATTTTGGACTTTTATATTTACCCATTTCATTTCTTGTGCATAAGAATAGCCGCCCCAATATCTCCTTCTATTTTCATTAGACGACAACATTAAAAATATAAAAAAAAGTATTTTCAATTTATAACGACGATTAACAGACAGCATTTTAGGAAGGTAAATGAAATTAGGAAGAAATTGAAAATTCAGTTTTCATTACTGAAGAGAATTAACCAAAAAAAAAACAGGAAAATCATATTGATAAGGATGTAGCTGTTTTCAAAATTCAGTGCGAATCAAAAATTTGAAACATAGTTTTGAAAACTTGTTGTCGAAACATTGTTTAATTTTCGGTGTGAATCCACCAGGAAGGACGTTGGTAGGTACTAGGTAGTACTCGTATCTAATTGAGAAATTTCGTCCCTGCTTTGAAACTGGAAATTTTTTAAAATTTGTCGACGATTCTACTCTCCACTAGTATACTACGTACACCTACACATACTGTGTGCTCTCGGCGGGGTACTGCTTTATTCTATTTGAAACACTCGCCTAGATACTAGATATGCGAAAAAGGTGGGCATTTTAGTAAAACTAAATTTTTTTTATTTTATTATTACGCGAAAAGTTCCGGTAGAGGTAGCGGTAGCGTACTTGAGAGAGCGAGATTTGTTCCTCGCGAAGGCAAATGTCAACTCATTTCTTTGCGGATTTCTGGTAGGCGCGCGGCGCGGCGCGATGCGGCACTAATCTGTTCAATTGTTCATGTACTCTTATCGGCAGTACATTTAAAATCTACTCGTACATACATACGTAAATACTATACTAAGTACCTGTGCCCAGTATGTCCGCATCGCATCGCATCGCATCGCATCGCATCGCATCGCATCCACTATACGATGTAGGTAAGGTACATCGCTCGTACCTATGCAAAAGAAGAGACGCGACGCTTCTGATCCATCTAGCAACCATTTATCAACCGTGACACAAACCTAAACCACCAATCGCTTCCCTCCTCCGCTTTCATCGCCGTCACCCAACTATGTTAGGTACCAGCACCAGCGTCAGCGTCAGCATTGGCGTCAGCACCAAAACAGGTCCCTCCAAACTCCATTATAAATAGATGTCGAATCTAAATTCACACACATCGGATTACATAATATTCATCCCATTAATAACGGAGAGAAATGTCCTCGACGTTGTTATTCTTATTCGCGATTTGGTGATGAAGCTCGTCGACTGAAAGCGCGCAAAATGGTGAGTACTCGATCGAATTTCTATCTAAAATACGTATTCGCTCGCTTAGACACTTATGTCCTGTAGTAACCTAACTTGTCGGTATCGGTACTTTTCGAGTTATACCTTTACCTACCTAAGTATTGTTAAGGTACGGCTACTTTCGTCGTTCTAATCACGCTTACCTACTCGCATACGTATACGTAATGTACGTATGTAATGTACCATAGTATAGTACCTAAACCTATACCTACGTAACGTAGATATGCTATACCTAGTGTATCCGTACAAGTAGTGTACGAGTATAGCTTAGCTATTCGGCACCAAACCACTCGTATACGATACCTACGGATACACTATGTACTGTACTGTACTGTACTGTACTCGTACTCACATACCTACCAGTACGTATCTATATCTAAACGAGTGCGCGTTTGTGCATTACGTGTATCGTATACTATGTACTTCTACTTACTACGCGTACTTACGTAGGCCTATACCTAAATTCGAATACGTAGGCGTAAGCGTAGTTCTACATATGCAGCTCTGCTTACGGTCGCGATAATGGCAGTTTATGCAGTTGTAACTACCTCTTACTCCTCCTTCTTACCCAGCTACCTCTACCTATACCTACTACCTAGTACCTAAATTAATCTCTAACTAGATTAATTCGTCGTAAAATCTCAGCGACGTCCGTTAAGGGCTTACTCCACTCACTCAAATAACGTAACGCTACAAAGTCTCGCATGGCCAAGCAGGCTATGCAAAGCAATCGCCTACATTATGCTTCAGTTTGACTGGGGTGCTTTTTTTGAATGTTGAGACGAAAACCGATAGCCATCTAACGTGAATTTTAGCTGATTTTCTCTCTAGAGAAACTCAGCTATTAGATTTGACCTGATAATGGAAGTTGGAGGTGAGGGGTATTTTTCTCGACGTTTTGGGTCAAAATAAGACGATTGGCATGATT
>FIZV01048300.1:0-10558 GCA_900050545.1 Trionymus perrisii | reverse complement strand
GATTTCTTTGAAAAAGTACATGCGCGCCTTTTTTTCTATTCTGGCCCAGTGTGCGTCGATTAAATTCCGTAACGAAGAGGCGCCATTTTCACGCACGATTGGTAAGTTGAAAAGCTGTTGTAGGTATAATCGAAGATTGAGCCTTTTATTATCATATCGACACCTGAGTTTTCGAAGAGCGGCTGCGTAATTTTCCTTCAGTAGAGGTTAATTCTTGATCGACTTAACAGATCAATTTTTCAACGTCGTGAGTAAGTATTGGAACTGGTCGAGATCGTCATATTCAGAACCTGGTGTGGCGGCGTCGAAACGTTGGTAAAAACTAGGCCAATCTTCCAGCTTTCCGTTGAACTCCGGTAAAAGCAATTTCGGTAGTTTTGCTTTGCTTACAGTATAGATACGTCGAGCAACGCTCGCAGAATGTTCGGACTTCGGAGGCAGTAATCATTTTCATCGAACTCATCAAGCAACGAATCGATCTTACTAGTTATGGAAAAATACAAGCTTTCGGCGTTCTTTAGAAAACTAGGATCAGGTTATTGATCTGCGATTATTAATTCGTCAGTATAATCTGCGATTTGGTCATATTTCTTGGTAACAGCTTCGCTTCGGCGTTGCAATTATTTTTTACCTTTCACGACGTCTGATTTCAGCCACTTTACCTGAGCTTATAATGACAGATAAGCACTATTACGTAGACGGACGATTCCTTCACAGCCCTTATCCTTCTGACCACGTGCCATGATGGATAATAAACAGCCGGATGAACACAAATTCGAAGAAAATAGTTACGACGAGTCGAACAGGACGGATGTGAGACAGCAAATAATAAACTGCAATAATGATTCGCACGAATAAACCACGAGTAAAATTCGAGGATGCTCTACACGAGTACCTAACGTAATCAAGTAAAATTCGAACATCAGTAAAATTCTAACAATGTCCACAACTACTTCGAACGGATGAAATTCTAACGATCTTTCATAATTAAGCATTAAACAGTATCACATCGAGGTCACCAAATTAAATATTAGAGTATAATTCGCGTATCATAATACCATGAAAAAAAACTTCGGAAACCTTTCCTACGATTTAATTCAAACGAAAAAAAAAAACTTCATAATAACGTCGTACAATTTTACACTACCTATATCGAATAAATTCTAACCAAAAAAAAATTGATCACGAGACGCATCTTGCCAAAAGCGCAACAACGAAACGGACCACAAACA
Source organism: Trionymus perrisii (assembly GCA_900050545.1). NCBI lineage: Eukaryota > Metazoa > Arthropoda > Insecta > Hemiptera > Pseudococcidae > Trionymus > Trionymus perrisii. The sequence goes on along the minus strand of FIZV01048300.1, from coordinate 9,326 downwards.
TAAACTTAAATTGACAACGTACGAATATAACGTACGAATATACCTAGTAACTAAGCGAATAGGACGCGACAAATAAACGCAAGTAGAAACATTCGAATTTCCACTTTAGACCGTAACATTTCCCGCCGCCGTCGACGGCCGCTGAGTCGTCGAAATAAGATCATCCTCCTCCGAATAAAGAGGAATCAATTTCACAACAGGTCGACGGAAAATCGTGTCATTTCGACAACGTACATCGACAACTCGTACAATCGAATCCTTTCCTGGGTACACTTGAGTAATCTGGCCCAGTGGCCAAGCTAAAGGTGGCTGAGATTCATCCTTCAGTAGGACTAAGTCGTTAACCTGGAAACAACGATTTGGGGAAGTCCATTTAACGCGTTTTTGCAGAAGTCCAAGGTATTCTTTGGACCATCGGCGCCAAAAAACATTAAGTAATTGAGTCACAAGATCCCAGCGTTTAGATAGGGAGACATTTCGATCTTCAACGTTATCTGGCACAGCAACTAATGGGCGTCCAATTAAAAAATGACCGGGGGTCAACGCGTCTGGTATCGAAGACATCAATGGTGCGAGAGGACGCGAATTCATGATAGACTCTATTTGACACAATAAAGTCGAAAATTCGTCGGCAGTGAGGACAGTATTGCCAACAGTACGATAAAGATGCGCTTTCATAGTTTTAACGGCAGCCTCCCAGAGCCCTCCCATATGGGGCGCTGATGGGGGATTAAATTTCCATTCGATTTGATGACATGCGGCGAAGTTTGAAATCGAAGGATGACGGATCAAGTGATCAAAACTTTCCTGTAATTTTCTCGAGGCTCCGATGAAATTGATGCCATTATCGGAATGTAGGGTTTGAGGGACGCCTCTGCGGGAAGCAAATCTCTGCTAAAAATGCGTCGGTGGTAAGATCGTTCACCGCCTCTAAATGAACGGCTTTGACTACGTAACAGACAAATACAGCTAAGGTAATGTCTGCCAACATGACACAAAAATGCATATTTTGGGCTACAGCTGAAGTTCTATTCATTTGATTTCAAATCTTTTTGCGCAGTTAAGTAGCCTTATGTTTTGGGCATCCACCATAAAAATTTTGTTTTGATACGTTCATAATTAAAAAAGCTGTACACGAAAATCCAAAACAAGATTTCTGTGTCAAGGTGGCAACTTTTAAGGTCACGATGACACACCTGCTTGCCACAATGACACACATTTAAAAAGCATTATTTTTTTTTTGCCACGTTGACACAACCCCTCAACTTGAAGTTGCTACGATGACACACTAAAATTTTGTAAAATAATTCAAAAACAGATGAATTATCAACTTTTTACATAAAAAATAAGTAAGTCGGGTCAAACTTTTTATTTTTTTCATTCAATTTTTGCTAGGTATGTACCTAGCATTTAGAAGGAATAAACGTATTAGCAAACAAGAAGGCAAAATATTATTTCCTCTCGCTAAAGAGATGTCAGGTTTTTTGGCGAGAAGAAAAAAGTACCTACTTAAATTCTGTAGTAAAGACACCAGCGCCAAACAAAATTAGACTCATAGAACAATGGGAGTGAAAATTTTTTAAATGCGAGTCAAAACGTACCTATATGAAAGGTACTTATTTCATTTAAATTCCTTCAAGGACGAGTTGAATCTTCATCGTAACTAATGTACACTTTTTTCGAGAGTACATATTAACTACTCGTAACAAGTTTAATCCCCTTCTCCAAACTCAATATAACATTATCTGACGTTAGTGGAAAACTATGTAGGTATACTATGTACATACAAGTGAATGATACGTACTTAGTACGTACATCTTTGCACACGAAATAAAAACAGTGTAGTGATAAAGTAAATATCTCGCTATCTGCGCATAGTTTTAACTTCTTACATATCAAACAATATGGACCGATTTGTTGATAAAATTGCAATAGTGACCGGAAGCAGCTCTGGAATGGGATGGGCGATTAGCTCAGCATTGGTCAAAAACGGAGTTATTGTCGTCGGCGTGGCTAGAAGAATAGATAAATTGAAGGTATAACGTTTACATAATTAAAACCTATCTTAGCATGAAGTGCATATCTAATAATAGATGTAACTACAATACATGCTTATCATGTCATACATAGGCACTCGCTGATGAATTAAACGAACCTGGTAAACCAGTGCGATTTCATCCTTTAAAATGTGACATTACAGTCGAAAGTGAAATTGAAAAATCATTCGAATGGGTAACGACCAAGCTTGGTCCCGTTTCCATATTAGTCAATAATGCTGGAGTATTGAAGCCATCTCTGCTGAAAGGTAAGTAGATAATTATATTTTAAATGCTTCAATTTAAAATATCCACGTGAGGTAAAGTACTCTGTAGTGAACACCTTAATTGTAATAATGTGATCGTCCATGAGAAAAGGAGGTTAGTGCCGGAAATTTGATTTTGTATTTTTTATCATTTTTTGTACTTAGTTCAAGACCTGGTCTTTCACGTGAGCTATTCAGTTTTATGCTAAAAACTCGATTTCCCTCCTGAATTTTGTTCCGGAGTTTAATATCTCTTGCTTTTAATGAAAAATCTTGAAATTTTTTTTGAAAAACAGCTAAACAAACAGTTTTTTTATTCGTAATCATTAAACATACAAGAGATTTGTTTCCGTTTCTGTTATGAGCAACCTTCCAGAATTCACAATTCAGCATAAAAAAATTAATTTTGGTAGGTAACACTGATTTTGGTCAAAATTTCTCCTAAATGATCAAAATAAAAATTTCAAGTGAAAAATGTGTCAAAATTTTAAATTTTACACCACTCATTGCTCCAAACAAGATATCAATATTTCAGAATTCCCAGTCATTTCAATTCATTCCAGAGATATGCATTTGTAAATTTTTATATTGTTCTCCTGGCAAAATTGAAAAATGACACTAACCTCCTTTTCTCATGGAGGATCACAATAATAAATTATGACCAACGTTATTTTTTAGACGTTACCGGAGAGAGTATATCTCAACTATTTGACACAAATGTTAAAGCGACCATCCTATGGGCAAAATTAGTCGTTCAAAACATGACAAGTAATTCCATCGAAGGTCATATTATTAACATAAGCAGGTAAGCATAATAGCAATCACACGATTTCACCTACTAGATACATGACTTTCGTCTAAGACTTGATTATCAAAAGATAAAATTCTTACTCTAATTTAGTTTGGCGGCTCATATGATATTGAGCTATAAACCTAATCCGATTCAACTTTACACCGCTTCCAAATATGCTCAAAAAGTATACTCCGAGGCACTACGTCGAGAACTCATCACCCAAAATTCTGCTATAAAAGTTACTGTAAGTATAAAGCGATATCGAAGAACACGAAGTACCTATTCCATCTTGTAAAATTCCCTTTTTTAGAATTTAAGCCCAGGAGCTGTAGCTACTGAAATGCTTAGTACTTATATATCTTCTGTGGAGGAAATACCACCTAACAAAGTTATCCAAGCGAAAGATATTGCAGATGCTTGTGTGTATGTTTTGAGCACTCCTCCGAATGTATTGGTAAGTTCTGATTTAAAGTGTGTAACATACAAACACATACAATAAAATTTATATCACGACCTATCAGTGGCGAATCAGAGAGGAAAAATACAGGGAAACCAGAAATTTAATACATTACTGTGTCACTTTTTCAAAGGGTGTGAGTACTGTTCAAAGGAATAAATTGAAAATTCGATTTTTGAAGGCAACGAACTTTTAAAAAATTCAAAGTAATTTTTTTTTTTTAATTTTCAAAAACTATATAGCCATTGAATTGCTTAAATTGCAAAATTTTCAAAAATTATCAAATTTCTCAAAACCGCTGAATTTTTAAAAATTCTCTAATTCACAAAAATTATTTATTTTACAAAAATTACGGAATTTTTAAAAATTGTTATTTTCTCAAAAACTGAAAAATTAAAAAGAAAATATTGAATTTTTAAAAATTGTTAGTTTCTCAAAAACTGAAAATTTTTCAAAAATAATTAATTAAACCTTTTAAATTTCAAAATTCTTCAAAAATTTTGAATTTTTAATAATTGTTGATGTTTTAATGATTCAATAATAATTTTACGAAATCGCAAGTTTTCAAAAATCGACAAGGTTTCAGTACCTACTGATACCTAATGCATAAACTGCCACTTTCTTACGAATGTTAAAACAATCACCTATCCCCCCGACGCACAGCACATGCCTTTAAAAATATACCAAAAGAAACAAAACTGGAGTCCCAATACAACCACCTAAAAAAAGACCAGTCGAAAAATGGGATTTTTTTCACTTTTATTAAACTTTTTTTTTTTTTTAATTCTGATTTAGTATCATTTTTTTTTTAATTTCCAAAATTTAAATTGTTTAAAAGTTCAATTTTATTTTATTTTTTCTAATTTCTATTTATGAATTGTAATTAATTAAAATTAATCACACAAGAAAATTGAAAATTTAACCCATGGAACATGAAAGTCTGAATTGATGCAGAAAATATTTTTAAGATCCTCCAGAACTTTTGAACACTACTTTCACAAGGTCTTCAAATTTTTATTTTTGGTAACCATGTCATAAAAATCTACTTTCTTTGAAATTTTGAAGAGTATTCGGACTTCCATAACTTCTCTATCAAATGTGCCAATGCTACATATGAAGTTTTCAATCGTTTTTGGCCATACCTACCTGCAGTATGTGCCAGTGAGTGAATATCTATGTCAGGATTAATTACGGGGCGAATTTTCTTTGGTTGCAACTTACCTTTGTTAAAGTTGAAAGTTATTTGCATATCATTAAGTATAGAAACTGGAAATCATTTCAGATGGAGTGTTTTAAAAACATGGTTTTGAACTCAACTGTCGAAGGAAAATTTTTTAAATCAAATTCGAAATTGTTTTGTCAAAGTAACAAAGTATAAGTTTTGAAATTCCCACTTTAAATTAACAACATTTCACTAAAAAAAAATCTTATGAAATAGCCCTAGTCCTGGTAAAAATTATGTTTGAAAAATAACCTCAATTTCATCAATTAGCTAGGTATTTGAAAAAAAAATGTTCGAATATACGATTTGAAAATATTCACGAGCCTGTTTTAGGTAGGTACCTAGACCTACTACCTACTTATAAAAAAAAACTGACACGGTTTTGATGGAATTTCCATAATTTAGATAGAAAATGGAGAAATTCACAAAATATTTTAATACCTACTTAGATACTTACTTACAAAATGTAAATTTCCGGGAGGCCTAGTGATAATATACTTAGAATGAAAAACTAAATAATTAACAAATCTCAAATTGTAAAGTTTCCTCAACAGATAATGAATGCTTAACACTTGACGATGGGTCCATGTTACCGATAATTTGTGCTTAATCCTGCATGAAGAAAATTTACCACCGGCTTACGCGCATTCAAGGCAAATACATATTATTAGTTAATATTCCGGTCTTGAAAGTTGCCTATTAAACAAAATTCAAGGAAAAGTTGGAAATTTATCATTAAATCAGATGAAGCGCTTATCGTTCTCAGTTAGTACCTAACTCGTTTATCGATTGGCTATAGTACAATGTACATTATGATTACAGAGTCGACGACTGTCATTAATAGTATAGTACCAAATCGAAATTATTATAATATCCAATCCAAATTCGTGTTGAGTAGATGCTATTACTTAATCTATACTGTGTTTTAAAAACTGAAAATTACGACCATACTTTATCGTCATTAATAATACCGCTTTCAAGATTTTAATCTGCGTTATCGCAGTAAAATTCGTGATGAAAATACAAAATAATAAAAAACTATTTTAAGAACCAAATTAACGAATATAAATTTCCGTCCTTTAAAAATTTTATTTTTTTTCGATCCTTTCACTTTCTCTCCGTTTCTGGCTTTTGTATAAAATGATAAAAATTAATATAGCCGTTGAATTTTAAAATGATGAGAAAATATGTTTTAGCTTCGGTAATAAGACACAGATAAACGGCTCGGGTCTTTTTTTTTTAGTGTATAAATAACAATGAAACTGTTATTAAAAACAAAGTTACCTTTAAATCTTGTACATGCCACAAAATGCATTATCTTAAGCAAACTCAACCATTCTTGTTGAATCATAGCCAGAGAGCGTACCTCGAGACCTACGTACGCCATTAGCATTAGCAAATGTCTTAAAGTGTAGAAAAATGTTGTGAAAGGCAATACCTTCTATGTAGGTGCGATCTTCCTTCAAAATACGGGTGAATATGGTAGCAATTCTGGTGAAGGCACCTACTTGTACGTCGTGTAGGATTTAGGCTTAATCAGTTAATTTAAACATAATCATGTTTGTTTTCTATTTAAAACTTCGTTACAAATAGATCAAAAAGATTGATAATCTGGTTTTGTAGGTATAACTTAACTAAATAAATTAAGTATTGACATTTGACCCCGGTGTATTGTTTTTTAATGAACAGATTTTACGTAAATTAAATCCGAAGATGCCACTGGCCCAGTAGCAGTATATGGCACGTTAAATAAATAAAAAATAAATAAATCCGAAGAAATATCTATCTTTTACGGTTGAGTCTATGTATCAATATTAAATTCACATTCACATCTAGCTTCCCTCGTCAACTACTGATTTTTTACCTATTTCAGAATTTTTAGCGCCGTTAATATAAAAAAATCTCAAATTGATCATAACGAGTTCGAAATTTTAGGTACCTACCTACCTATCGACGGGTTTTTGATAAAACTACAAGTACAAAATGTACAACATCTTTGTACCCATACCTATTACATACTTATGAGCAGAGTCTACCTAAGCGCGAAAAATACAATGGAAACTTTGATGGCATTTTACTTCATTTTCTTTATTCCTACCGTGATAGGTTTGTAGCCTTTGATCTAAAATTAAAATATCCCTATTTGTTTAAAATCGACGATTTCCTCCCTAAATTCAATTTCAACCATTACAATATTTTACTTATTTTCAACCGTATTAAAATTGGTGACATCCGAAGAGGAAGAAAGTTTAGTAACTAAAGTTTCTTTTCTTTTTCTCGAGAACTGTGTGCGATTTTGAAAAACTTTTGCAATTATCATGTAAAATTTGCGCTAAAAATTAGAAACTTTTCAAGAGCGATGTTCAGATTAAAGTTGTTATTTAGACGGTTTCTTTGCATCTCGTAAGGCTGATTTATGTGGTGGATACTTACTGAATACTATGATTTGCGTTGATATCACGAACATGTATTTTGAGAACGTTTGTTTTATTTATAAATTGAATTTTGAAACGATTTTTTCCCCAATCAAATTAATTTAAGATGACTATTTAATAAATCCGGATTGCTTCTTATGCCATCGTGGGCATTGGCTGGAAGAAATTTTTTGCCATTTTTATTGTTCGGCTGGGGAAATGAAATAAAAAAGGTGGCTTGTTACGAACTTTAATCCATAGTAAAGTTTATTATTTCCGGTGCTGACTCGAGGCGTTTCACTGGTTTGTCATAAAATAGCGAATATTTTGTGTCATTTGCGTTTCAGCGTTTCTTTTGTTATCATGATTTTTAACATTTAGTAACTTCCTTCGTTTTCTCTTCTGAAGACTTATTTTACTACGATAACGATCAAAGTTTTAAGAAATTATTATATTTACTTGAACCTATAATTTGTAAATCACATCGCATTATTTAAGCAGTGTTTAATAGAAATGATTTGTGAGCTTGTCGTACTGCATTACCAAAAGAACCTGATACCTAATACGCAAATTGTTTCAGTAAAAATAGTGATTGATCACGAAGACACAATATATTTCAGAAAGTTGAAAAATGAATTCATCAACTCAATAGCGAAATTGTAAGAGTACACTGTAACGTGTACTCACCTACGCACTTGAGGATAACTTTTTCATAATAAACAATAACATTGGAAAATATCTAAAATGTTGGTTTCAGTGAAGTTATGTACGAATACGAGAGAGGACTTGGGAAGGTCAGATCCTTTCAAAAAATAGTTCGACCCACTCACTTTTTTTCAAGCTGTTTTGAATTTTCTCTCAAAAATATAAAAAGATTAATTATAATTGTTATAACTGGGGCTGGAATTTATACGCATTCGTATGATATACATTTTTGGCGAGTTCGAATATAAAATTAATTTGACTTCTTTGCGTATCAAGACTAATACCTACTGATGTAGGTGAGCAGAATTTATAAAAAAAAATAGTATTTATGCTTATTTCACTATAAATGTTCAAAATAAATTGATGTTTTTTTTTTTTTGAACATTTCTTTTGAAACTTTTTCAAAGGTTTTTGAAATGTTTTCAGGAAAATTTTCCAGTACATATTTCCTTTTCCTTTCAAATGAAAAATTATGTAATCATTTTTTTGTGATTTAAAAAAAAATTACTTAGATTTTTATTTTTATTTTTTGAGGATAATATTAAGATATACCTTCCTGTTTAATTTTCCCAGAATTTTTGTTCCAAAAAAGTGATGAATTCTTTTAATCCCACAAAAATTAAAGATTCTGTCTCAAAAAAAAAAAATTAATTAAATTAAACTGGGTACAAAAAAACTTGGGAATTTTATTTAATCTAAAAATAACAAGAGAGGGTCTACTGTCTTCTTGTTACATTCCTTAGGTTTCAGAAAATTTGAGGTACCTACCTATTATTTTTTCACTTTTAAACGTGAGAAAAATTTTTATTGCAAAAAAAAAACATATAAAAAAGAGGTTTTCTTTAAAAAAAAAGAAATTTTATTAAAAAAAAAAAAAAAATGGAAAAAGTTTTTGCAGAAAAAAGAGAGAAAAAAATTTTTTATCCTAAAAAAACCAAGGAAGTGTCTTCACTATTGTTCCCTCCCAAAAAAATGAGAAATCAAAAAAAATCCTTAAAAAAAATTTAGAATTTTTTTAAATAAAAAAAAATGAGAAATATTATATTTTAAGTCCAAAAAATATAAGATTTTATTCTCAAAAAAAATAAATAAATAAGAAAACCTAAAAAAACTTTTAAAACTGTCCAATCTACAATAAAATTTACATATACATAAATTCAAAAAATGAAATTTTTTCATTTAATACAAGAAGTGTAGAGATAGGTACTTTAATGAACAATTTTTATACTCTAAAAAAATGAGAAATTCTTTTTTATTCCAAAACAATTATTTTTTTAATACTTGAAAAAGAAGAAACTTTCTTTCAAAAAATTTGAGAAAATTTGTTGAGGAATATAGTTTTTGGAAAAAAAAATTTCGTTACTGCGGGAGTAAAACGCTACTTTTCCTCCCTCTTGCTAATCGCGCGAGTGTAAAATGCGCGTTTCTCTCCC
>FIZV01048287.1:0-13904 GCA_900050545.1 Trionymus perrisii | reverse complement strand
TGTCGACGCGACAGTACGATATAGATATGTACTCCAGAATCGGTAGGGTATAAATAATAAACTGTCGGCGCGGCAGTACGAACGTCATTCATGCTCCAGAAAAACAGTGCGCCAGATCCGGGGCGTCAGAATCAGTATTTGTATTCTACTGGCATTTGGCAACACTGGTCTTTATACAAGTTCACGATTTCTTCGCAATTTTTGGAATCTTCAACCGTATCGTGTGCATTTTTTCTTAAAAAATCTTCAAATTTATTGAAAAAAGTAGTGGTGCTTTTTTCAAATCGTTCTGATATTGACGAAATAGTGTTGTCCAAATTTCGAAGAATTGTTTCCTATAATATTCTTCTGGAGAAGAAAATTGATGCCCTTCAACTCCGTCATCGAGCTTTTTTTGTATTTTTCCCATTCTTGGAAGTGCTGGTGGACTCAAGTTTAAATTAGATGCTTCTTTGATGATGTTTTCCCAAACTGATGAAAAATTATCTTCGGTATTTCGTTCCTCAACTAGACTCAAAATTACGTGTTCAACTAGTTGATGTGATAGATTTACATACAGTTGGTTACCTATTTTGTAATTCTTTTTTCAATAATTCAATTTTTTCAAAAATAACGACGATTACTTTTAACGAGAAATAAAAATCAAAAGATTCCATTTTTTGAAGAAAACCAGATGCTAAAGCTGTCGCACTAGAGTCTGAACGCTTATCTGTCATAATGCCTTCAAAAAAATCCATCAACGGTTGATAATTCGCTATTATGGTGCGTAAAGATATTATACGGAGACACCAGCGTGTGGGACAATATTTTTTTGAAGTAGTAGGTGCCGGATTATCTGAAGTGACGTATTGATATTGCAAGTCCTTAAAAAATGCTAAACGTTTAGGTGAATCTTTCACGAAATTAATAAGCGTCTGGTTCTGAACGACTCCGATAAAGTCTCGTACTAGTGATGCCGATATTTCAAAAAACATATCGATATCGAGATATCGACTTATCGAAAATGAAAAATATCGATATTCGATAATATCGACCAAAAAAATATCGATATTCAAGTATCGATATTTTTTTTCTTTACTTATACGAATAAAACGATTCAAATAAAATAAACTATACCTAAAGCAAATACAAAATTGGACATTGATACTTCCACAGGCACTAAACACAGTACATGAAGACCATAGTAAATTCAAATAACAAATATCAATATATTTTTTCGTTATATTTAGGAATAGGAACAAAACGAAACAAATATTCAAAATCAAAATTTGACATACCTAGATATTTTAACTTAGCCTCATAAGTATACTTATACTACTTGTACAGAACACGATATTTTTGATTCGATAAGTCGAAAAAAAATATCGATATTATAAAATATCAAATTTCAAAATATCGAAAAAATATCGATAATTTTGGCTCGATATTATCGATAACTCGATATATCGAAAACATATCGGCATCACTAACCCAGATGATCGAAAATATCAACGTATTGTATGGCGTTATTCGCCGAATGATCTTATCGATTGTTATGAATTAAATACATTAACTTATGGTATTGGTCCTGGCGTATATTTAGCTACAGCTTGTTTAAAAAAGGTCGCCGAATCTATCGAAATTAAATATCCGGAGATCGCTCGTATCATTTGTGAAGATTTTTATATCGATAATTTAATGACAGGCGCGGATACTGTCGATCTTGCGATTGAACAAAATGAAATTATTCAGCGAACGTTACTTTCGTTCCGTTTTCCCTTAAGGAAATATCAGAGTAATTCAACAGAGTTTTTAAATTCTATCGATTCATCTTTAATTGAGCCACTTACAAATCGTACATTAGGTGGCGATTCGTTTATTTATGTACTCGGATTAATGTGGAGTCCTAAACTGGATTTATTATATGTTTCTATCGTTCTCGAACCATTACCGTCTATACTTACTAAGCGTATAATATTATCTGACATATCCCGTATTTTCGATATTCTCGGAATATTATCGCCAGTAACGATAAAGGGTAAACTTTTAATGCAAGTGAATCTATTACTTGGGATGAAACGCTCCCTCTCAAAATTGTTAATTCGTTTTTGCAGTATCGTGAAAACCTAGAAAAATTAGCTAATTATAAAATTCCTCGATGTTATTATTTATCTAGTGGGTTTTTTGTTTGACAATTGATTGGCTTTTGTGATTCTTCAAAAAGAGCGTATTGTGCTGTAATTTATTTACGTAGCGTAGATGCTACCGGTAACGTAAATGTGACATTCGTAACAGCGAAAAATCGTGTAGCACCTTTAAAGGATTTAGATATACATCGGCTAGAATTATGTGCTAGCGTAATATTATCTCAATTAGTAAACCGAATTCGATTAGAATTATGTATAGACAACAATCAAGTTTATTGTTTTTCCGATTCCACTACTGTGCTCAGCTGGATCAATTTTCCGATTAATCGTCTGAAGCAGTATGTTCAAAATCGTGTATCAAAGATTGTAGCGTTTACTTTAAAAGATCATTGGTTTTACGTAAATACCAATTCGAACCCGGCTGACTTAGCTACTCGGGGTATTTCTACAAATCTTTTTCTCAAAAACACCTTATGGAACACAGGACCTGAGTGGTTGACCGTTGATTTCGACTCGTGTATTGTATCGAGTCGTGAAAATATGGGTATGTGTTTATCAAATGAACCACCAGAAATCTGTAAGGAAAAAGTTATACTTAACGTAATTCGATATGAGCTCCCAATTGTTATTTTAAATCGTTTTTCTTCTCTCAGTAAGTATATTGGGTTGAGTAAATCAACCCAATAAATCGAATAAATTGTTTAAAACACAGCACTTAGAAAATTCGTTTATTATTTGTCGTTACAATTTCGAGTTGAATAACGTATTCAATCTCTCGCGTGATTGGCTCCTGAAAGCCTTCGTAGTTTTCGGATGCCGTATCCGCGACACTCCGAGCGAAAAACAAAAAAAAAAAAAAAAAATTTTTCGTAAACAAACAGATATTTTGGAAAAAAATAAAAAAAAATGTAAATAAACATACGAAGTTACAATTTGGTGTTTTTATTTACTATTTATTCATCTGTATCGTCGTCTTCGACGACTTCGACCGAAATTTCTGGGTCATCCCAATCGTTTTCTTGTTCTTCTGGTGTTGTGGGATTCGATTCCAATTCCAACGGGTACACTTCATGCAACGGACGAACAAGCTTTCCGTTTTTGGTAAGTAAAACGAGCGATCTGACAGCTCCGTCTGAGCTGTAATTAATTTCGATTATTCGACCTAATCTCCAATTATGTCGTTTTTGATTCTTTTCAGCGATCAGGACCATGGAATCGAGTTGCGGCTTCGTCAGCGATGTTTTCCGTGCGAATAGATCGTTGCGATGGAAACCGCGTTCGCGCAGGAATTGGAGATAGGTCGTACGCCATTGTACCCAAAAACGTTGGGTATTCGCTTCGCAACAGCGATGAATCGTTATCAGTTGTTGTGTCGTTGGCGTGAAAGTGTCAAAATTCGCGGTTGTGACGTCTTTGTACGCGTAGTGTTTTTTCAAAAAATGGTTCGGTGTTAGCGGTTCTGGATCGTCGACGTTATCGGTAACGTACGTTAACGGTCTATCGTTGATCGTGTTCGAAATCTCCGCCAGTGCGACGCGCAGAACATACGTGGTGATTCCTACGTTTTGAAACGTTTTTAGAATTGCCGCTTTCGCGAGGCCGACGAGACGTTCATACGCCCCGCCCATCCACGGCGCGTGTTCGGGCAAAAATTTCCAGGTAAATTCGTTCGGCAGTGTTTGTTCCAAGATAGTTTGCAACGCTTGGAACTGCGGCGCGTTATCGGATAGGATCAGTTTGGGCATCGTTCTTCTCGCGATTATTATTCGAAACGCGATAAACTGCTTCTCTGTGGTCATATCGTCGAGTAACTCCATGTCCAGCGCACGCGTCACTAGGTCCGTCGCGAGTAGTACATATTTCTTTTCGTTGTTCGCGTATAGGGGTCCAAAGGTGTCGATCCCTACGTTTTCGAACGGCGTTGTGTTTTCTGCCAATCGAAAGATTGGTAGATTTGACGACTGCGGTTGTTCATACGGCCTGGTAGTATATCTTTTGCATTTGTTGCAGGTTCTGATAACGGTCTGGATCGATCGTCGTCCGGCTACTATCCAGTAACGATGACGTATTGCCGTCAATACTTGCGGCGTTCCGGCGTGGTACAGCGTCGTGTGATAGTACGTGATCAAGAGACGTACGAATACTGATACGTTCGGCGACGGCAACAAGATCGGCGACTTTTCATTCGCTGATAACGGTGCAAGCTGTAATCTGCCGGCGCAACGTAGGATTTGCCGTTCATCTTCATAAACGTTGAACTTCGTGATTACGGGATGTGGTTTGTTGTTTTTTATTGCTTCTTTTATCTCGAAATAGTTGATACTTTGTGTGCTTTTTATCCACAGGTTTTGCGCATGGAATAGAGTCGTACCGGCGAATAATTTGCGATCACGTACGAGGGTGAACGAATTCAAGAATTTCATCGCGTAGGTGGTAACTCGAAGTAGTTTAGGTAAGTTTGAATAATTTTCTATTTTAATTTGGAACGGTAATATCGGTTCCGTAATAATAATTGTAGTTTTTATTTCTAGGTCGAACGGGTGATCTTCGGTTAACTCCAGTACTGGTATCGATGGCGGCCAAGATTCTTCATTTTTGAGCCAGGACGGACCCGAGTACCAATCAGATGACAATTCGGCGAATGTACATCCTCGCGACGGCAAGTCTGCAATATTCATGCTCGATGGTACGTAGCGTTTCTGTACCGATTCTACGGCGTTAATCGTTTGTACCTGCTTATCGATAAAAACGGGTAATATTCGGTTATTCGCTAACCAATTCAAGACGCATTTGGAATCGCACCACAAGTAAGTTTTAGCGTTTATTTCTATCGTTTCGCGAATATACTCGAGCGCGCGTATACCGATTAGAACTGCGATCAGTTCTAGCTTCGGTATACTTTTTATCTTCGCCAATTTCGTTTTGGCGAATAATAAGTGCGTCGTGCTTTCGTTTCGGTAGTGCTTTTGCAAGTATATCGTGCAGGCGCACGCTATCGCTGACGCGTCTGTAAATACGTGCAGCGTATAGCTAGCGTCGGCGTCTTCGAGTGACGTTTGAAATCGCGGCATCGTATTCGTCGCTGCTGTAGACAGCTCGTCGCGTATTTCGTGCCATTGTTTTTTATCCGTTTCGTGTAAAGGATCGTCCCATCCGTATGTCGTATGAATCGTGCGTAGAAAATGTTTCGCGGTGACGAGTACTGGCGCGTAGTATCCGATGGGATCGTATAACTGAGCCGTAGTGCTCAGTACGGTTCGTAGGGTATCGTTTTCCGCGTACACTATCGGCCGTAAGTTCATCGTATCTTGGTACTGGTCCCATAGGATACCTAGTACCGATATTTTTGCTGACGAATCGGGTTGTGTGAAGTGTTCGCGAATAGAATCGTCGTTTGTAGCCCACTTCCGAACGTTCATACTACAATCGCGAAATATTTTTACTACCAATCTGTAGTATTCTAGTGCTTCTTCCTTTGATTCAAACGTGTTAACGAAATTATCCACGAATCCATTCTTTTTTAATTTTTCAATTATTCGCGGGTGTCGTTTTTCGTATTTCGATAAGTGAAATAAAATAACCGCGTGTAGTAGAAATGGACTTGCCGTTATGCCGAAAACGACGCGTAAAAATCGTAGTACTCGTAGATTTTTTCCGGTGGCTGGTTTTGACCAATCGTAGAGCCACAAAAAACACACGTAGAAGGTGTCGAGCCAGCTTATACCAAGTTGGTGAAAAGCTTTCTCGAGATCTGAGATCATAACGATCTCACCTAGGCGCCATCGAATGATTATTTTCGCGCTATCGGCTAGGAGATTTTTTCCTTTATAGATTTCGTCGTTAATCGATCTTGTTTTTGTTGTTTTAGCATTACCTTCGTAGACGAAGCGTAGCGGCGTAGATTTTCCTGGATTTTCGACGACGTGATGCGGCAGATAATGACGTACGAGTTCCAATTCATTCGGTTGTACTTCGGCTACGATTCCATCGGATATTTGAGCTTCGATGATATCGTTGTAAGTATTGAAAATTTCGTTCGTTAGTTTTCTTTGTGTGGATTTCAGTCTACCGATTGCTAATCCAAAATTATTTTCTAGGTTCGGCGGATCGCGTTTCCATGGCCAACGAATTTCGTACCTGCCATCAGTAAAACGGAGGTTGGCGTAGAATTGCTCGAGTGCGCGTTCTTGTTCTTCGATCGCGGTTAGAGGAAGCTGAGCGATACCTACGGACTCGAGTTCGCTGAGTTGAGCTATCGCGGCTTGCGGCGTTAATTGGAAATACGTGGCGCGTTCGTTCGTATTTGTAGCTTTCCGCCCTACCAGCATCCAGCCGTATAACGAATTTTGTAAATACAAACCATCGGTAATTTTCGATTTCTCGCGTACGATGTCGTAGTAATAGTCGCTGCCGAGTAGTATCGTTATAGGTTCGTCGGCTGCTTGATCGACGAAGTTTATATGGTCGTACTGCGGGTAAAGTTGCCGGAATTCGCGATGATCGAAGAGTTGTACTGCTTGTGGTAGGGTCGGAGCTGTATCAGCGATTATCGGAATTCGTTCGGCGTCGTGCAGCAGCGTGAACATCGTCGTCGACGTGCGCAGATGTACCGGATGGTCCTTCAAAAACACAGTCACAGGTACGTTACGTTTATTTTTAGTAGTAAGTCCTATTCGATGGGCAACGGATTCGTCGATATACGTTTCGTTCGACCCGTTGTCTAGTAATGCGCGTAATTTATATGTTCTTTTTGTTTCAGGGTGTTCAAGTGTAACCATCATGGTTACATGTGCTCCTTGATGGGTCCTGACGAAGTACGAAACCTTTTCGCCGTCCTTAGGATTCGTTCCAGCGACGTTCGTTGGTGTGCTGCTGATCTTCGTGTCTGACGGCTTCGAACCGAATTGCGTAGGACACAGCGCCGAATTATGTTTGTTTTGTTGCCGGCAGAAATGACAGGATACTGTTCTTCTGCAGGTTTCTTTCTTGTGGTTTGGTTTCAGGCATAATTCGCAGCGATCCTTTGCGAGGGACCTTCGTACGTCGAGCGTCGTGTGCGTCGGGCAGCCTGACGAATAATGATTGGCAGAACAGAATGCGCATGGCGGTATCGATCTCGCATCGTTGGATTCGGCAGTTTTCTTTTTCTTGTCGTTTCCTCCTGATTCGTTTTTGTTCACCGCTAACGCTGCAGCTACTCCTATTCGTGGCTGGTAGGATTGTGGATTTTTCTGACGACGTGCTTCATTCTTCTCCTTTTGCTGGATGTAGCGTAGAACTTCGTTTTGCAATTCGGTCAGCGTGAGTTGCCGCGTTGCCGCTACCGTTTGTACAACGTTGAGCGGGTATTTGCCGCTCACGATGTCGTAGAGTGGAGGAAATTCGTCGATATTTTGTCCATGGCTTTCTAGCGCCGTAAGGATGCCGGCGATCGCGTAGTACGTGTCGTAGATATTCGTGTGACGCGTAACGTACGGCACGCGATTTAATTTATCATACAGTGCTGAAATAATGTCTGCTTCTTTTTCGTATTGTCTTCTTAATGTACTTACAGCTCTGTCATAGTTGTCGTCGGTTATTGCTAATGATGAAATCATTTTTCCGGGTCCTCCAGATACGAGACGGCGCAGATGAAGAAGCTTTTCCTTTTTAGAGATCGGCAATTCGTCGTATTTCATGCTGAATGCCTGCATGAAATTTGCGAATTCTGTGATATCGCCGTCAAATTGAGGTACGTCGATTTCTGGTATTTTTCGTGAGGTGTTCGTGACCACTTCATGCGGTCGTTCTTGTTCCGATTCGGTTGTTTTTAACTTTCTTCTTAACTTTATAGTTAACTTGTCGGCGAGTGCGAGTGAAGCAATCGCGGCGGTGAAATCGTAGCCTACCTTTTTTGTCGGCCGGAATTTTGCTACACGTTCCGTAGCTAGTTTCATCTCGTCGAAAAGACTCTCGAGATCATCGAGATCGGGTTCTTCGGCTGCTAATTCGGTTTGAACGTTAGCTGCCGTAGTGTTGAGCTCATCGAGCCAGAATTTGAATTCGCTCGCGGCGACTGCTGCGGCGTCTGTCATCGTAGATTATATAGATTATGTAGATTAGATTATTCGTAGATTACTTGATTATAGTTAGTATTCGTAACTAACAGTTCATTTTCGGTTTGTTGTAGATACCGAAGTTCGAATCGCGTGATCGAAGGCGAACATGAAAAATGACGCAACTTGAAGAAAAAAACGCGAATTTTTTACGAATTCGGCACGAATTGAGTAGAAGATCGTCTAAAACTCTGCTACCATATATTGGGTTGAGTAAATCAACCCAATAAATCGAATAAATTGTTTAAAACACAGCACTTAGAAAATTCGTTTATTATTTGTCGTTACAATTTCGAGTTGAATAACGTATTCAATCTCTCGCGTGATTGGCTCCTGAAAGCCTTCGTAGTTTTCGGATGCCGTATCCGCGACAGTAAGTGTGTTAACGTAACTGCCTATATATACCGTTTTATTAATAATATTCGTTCTTGTATAAAACGTAAGAATGAAAACAACATTAATGTAAAAATCGAGTCGTCTATTCTACCATCGATCGTAGAATGGAATACGTCGTTTAATACACTTATTCGTTTTGATCAAATGGAATATTTCGGAAAGGAGTATTTCGATTTATTAGAAAAGAGGCCGATTTCAAAACATAGCCGATTATTGTCACTTAATGTATTTTTAGACACACATAACGTTATTCGTGTCGGGGGGAGGCTCTCCTCCTCAAAATTTTCGTTTGATACTAAATTTCCAATCGTGATGTTATCAAAATCAAGATTTGTCGAACTATATGTGACTTTTGTACATGAAAATTATTTTCATGCTACAAGGTCGTTCGTTATTAATTTTATTCGTAGCAAATTTTGGATAGTTGGAGGCTTAACGAAATTAGTTAAGGATTATTTTTCAGTGTGTTTATTGTACACGTGTAAGAGCAAAATTTGCTGAACAAATCATGGGCGATCTGCCTACCGAACGTTCGACAATTTCACGACCATTCACGACTACCGGTGTCGATTTTTCTGGTGCCTACCAAATCAAATGCGTTAAACATCGTTCGACTAAATATAATAAGGCTTATATTGCGTTTTTCGTATGTTTTATAACGCGAGCTGTTCATTTGGAGCTCGTCGAAGACTTGACTACTGAATCGTTTATCGCAGCGCTAGAGCGTTTTGCAAGTCGTCGTGGTGTCCCAAATACAATCTTTTCCGACAATGGTACAAATTTTGTTGGTACTAAAAATATTCTCGATCAAACGAAAGTTACCGAATATGCTTACCGTAAACGTATAAATTGGCATTTCATCAGCCCCCGCAGTCCTCATCAAGGAGGTCTGTGGGAATCAGCTGTGAAATCTGGTAAAATGTGCCTTTTGAAAGCTATTGGGCTGCAAGTTTTGAATCATTCAGAATTTTGTACCGTTTTAGCTAAGGTAGAAGCAATTTTAAATGCAAGGCCTATCTCTTATCGAACTGTAAATAATGAGGTAGAACCTTTAACTCCTGGTCACTTTCTAATAGGTAGTTCATTATTTGAAATACCGATAGGTGACGACGAAATTCACTGTCTTTCAACTAGATTTCGTTTATTTCGCGCAATTATAGACTCCTTCTGGAGGTCCTGGAGAACTGATTATTTAAATCAGTTACAAATTCGTTCTAAATGGAAAGAACGTTCGGCAAACTTAAACATTGGTGATGTTGTACTAGTTGCGACACCCAATGAATCGTCTATGTCTTGGCCAATGGGCCGTGTAATCGAAATTTATCCCAATAAAAAGGGTATTGTACGAAATGTGTTAGTAAAGACCAAGGATGGTCAGTTCCGTAGATCTATTCAACATCTTGTTCTATTACCTGTTAATGATAAGATTGATCTCGTATCGTAATTGTTATAGATCTAAATTGTAATGTTACATAAATTTTTTTTTGTTTTTTTTCTCTTCTTTGACCTAGGCCGGAAGGGCGGCAGGAGCCGGAGCCGCAGACAGGGCCCGCGCAGAGGCTGCAAGGGGAGATGGCGCGGCAAATACAACAAGCGATCACTCCTGTTCATCAACGAAGTGTTCTTCCTAGATTTTCAATGTACCAAAGTCGGTGTCTAGATCAATTCACGTATGAAGAAGCGGCCGAAATTGTTGACTCCGTGTTAAAAACTCCGCTCGGTCCAAAGAGTCAAGCCAGATGCTGGGAACCATACTGCCTAATAGCAGATCTACAATTTCCAAGTAATACGGCAAAAGTCGACCATGTCGATAACTACCACGGGTTTGAAAATTATTGTATGGCCACGTATCTACTGGCGCTGAGAATAACGATATAGCAACTCCATTAGCTAAAGAAGCTGTTACCGTAATTTCTATTGAAATTACCTAAAAGGTAGAAATTATTTTTAGTTGTTGTTTGAGGCATTGGAACTTTATGTTAGTCTAAAAATTTATTTTTTTTTGTTATGAAAAATTCGTTATAAGAAAATCGTTATGTCATTGTAATATGGTAAAATAAATGAAGTTATAATTTTTTTACTTTTAATTATGAAAAGTTTATACAGCGTCGTTTTATAGACGACAAATTGGTCCTTCGGGCCGGATCCCTTATGGATCTGGTAGTTTTGTAAGTTATTTGTTTCAAATAATTCGTATTCAGTATATTACCGATATGAACCGCGTGTTTTCGAAGAAGATCGTGTGATTTACACCATAGATTCATTCAATAAATCGTAAGTTACTCGATTTCATCATGTCTGAAAAGACTCTCCGGTACCATCGATTGAATATTCAACGTCTCAAGGGTGCGATGGCAACCACCGCATCTGTTACCTTATCAATCGAATCAGTGTCCTAAGTTACAGGCACTAGTAGACGAATGTCGATCTATTAAATCTCAATACGATGCCACATTCCAGGAGATCGTCGAGGGACTTGACGAGTCTCATGCAGATTACCAAAAAACACTTGATGCCCATATGAAGGATGCTAACATGGTTTCTGATACTTTGGCTACTTATGAGGGAAAGGTTCGTTCATTTCATAAAATACTTGAAGGACAATCCAATCAAGATTCACTATTTTCATCAACTTCGTCAGATCATTCTTTTCGTATGCCGAATCCTATGCAACCTAAAGTGGAAAAAATCAAAATTCCTACGTTCAATGGAGATATTCTTCAATTTGGAAATTTCAAAGGTTTATTCGAAAATCTTGTACACAATAACGTGGAACTGAGTAATGTACAAAAACTCTTTTATTTAAAGCAAGCCTTCATAGGTGATGCTAGTGATTTAGTGCGCGATTTCGAATTAAGTGACGCCGCGTATGTACAAGCCTGGTCGCTAGTTTTAGATCGTTTTGATAATAAGCGTCTTGTTATAAAATCGTTATTTCGTAAACTTATCGATCTACCGGTTATAAAAAACGAATCTCAAATTCGTACGCTATTAGATCAAACCGAGGTAATAATTCGTGGGCTAAGAGCTGCTGGAGAAAAAACTGACGATACTTTTTCTCATTTCGTTACGTTCTATGTAATCTCGCGACTAGATAATACTACAGCTCGACAGTTTGAAAACACTCTAACAAGCACTGATAAAGTTCCGAATTATGAAGAGATTCGCAAGTTTCCCCAACTCCGTTCGTTCCATATCAAAGAAGCAAAACCAGAGTTTAGTGGTAAACAAAATAAACCTTCGAATCAACCTGCAACTGTAACTAAAAAATCGTTTTCGTCTTCATAACGTTCCGCATGTTCAAATTGTAATAAGGATCATCATATTACTAGCTGCCGTGAGTTCCTAAATAAATCACCCTTGGAGCGTTTTCAAATTGCCAAATCCAAGAAGCTGTGTATCAATTGTTTAAATATCAACCACAGTACATCTCAGTGTCGATCAGCAGCTTGTAAAGTGTGTTCCGGACGACATAACAGCTTGCTTCATAGAAAAATGGAACCAAATCAAAAATCAGCGGTGCCTAGTGATAACAACAGTACCAGTAATGTAATTTTGAATACTAATCCAGCTGTCTGTGAATCTAGCACTTCGTTATCAGTCGATCCAAACTCTGTGAAACCAGCATTGTGTTGTTCGACTACAGAAAAAAGAGTATTGTTATCAACGGCTGTGGTTAAGGTAGGGTACTATAATGAACAATGGGTAAGATCGATGTCCGCCATCTTTGTTGTCTCGCGAGTGTTTACATTCTCTTATCAATGGTTGGCGGTTGTGTTTGTGTAAATTGTATTTGAATTTCGAATTTTTCAACTGTTTTTTAATATAAAACATGTGAAACGGTGAAAATGTTTGATAGTATTTTAATAATAAATTTGAACTGAATATGGGCGAACCAAAATTAGTGAAACCAAAATTAGTGAAATGCCTATTGGCAAAACTTAAAGTTTGCGATAATTCGCACCTCACCCATCGCTTAACAAGTTTTCACGCTGATGTTGAAAGAAGAAGGAAATGGGCTACCTCATGTGGTTTGGAATTTGACGAATTAAATGAGTTGAAGACGAGTCAGAGATTATGTTACGTAAGTGACATTCAATAGCTTATAAGTGGTGTAATTCATGCATTGAAAATTGAAATTAATTTAATTTATTGAATTTTTAGGATCATTTCATAGAGGATCAATTCGAAACCCAGAGACTAGATGGGGACCGCAAAATTAAACCAAATGCTATTCCGAATAAATTTAAACTGAAATCAGAAGTAAGAATATTGAAATATTTGCAAATTTAAGTGTTACTTCTAATCAGTAATCATTTTCAATTTTCATAGAGAAATGGTGAAGAGAAAGAGAACGATTGTTTCCTTTGTACCCTTAGGAAACGAGCAAAAAATATACGTAGAGTACCCTTCTCAGACATAACTGATGTGAATGAAGTAAGGTTTCAAAGTTTTACTTTCTTCATATTTAGGTAGTGCTGTTTTTTTAAATGGGTTGAATTTATATCTTTTCACTTTCAGCATGAATTGTACGTGAGTCTTCAGAGAGACAATAGTAATATTGCGGAGAGAAGAAATGGTTCCAGTTTAAACGAGGTGAGTTCTTATTCATAATCGGTGATCGCGGAGCTGGAGCCAGAGATTTTTTTTCAAAATTGAGACTGAGGCGGATGCACTGACCCCAAATTCCCAATCATCAATATTCAACTCACCTTTGACATCATTACTTCTTGATCTATAATGCCATTTTCAATTTTCTAGCGTTCGTGTAATAGCAGCAGTACAAAATATGAATGTAGTCCTGCACTCAATCATATACAAGATGACGTGAATGAGAACGTTTTAAGCGATATAAGGAATTTATTCGAGGTGAGCCTTTCTTAATTATATTATCTATGCATGCTCTGGTCAACCATTTGATTTTTATACAAAAATGTTCAAATTCTTTCAGAATTTTCGTTATGGTACTCGTAGTCAAGCATGTAACGATACACAAGAGAAAGAAAACGGTAACTTTTCAAACGATGCAACTAATTTACAAATGACGTGCGGTTCTAAACGTAAAAAAAAGCGTCAGGATGATTCGCCTAATAAGAAACTGAGATCGGAGCTTTCTCATTCGACTGGAAATGAATGTAGTTCTGCACTCAATGAGAACGTTTTAAGCGATATAACGAATTTAAACGAGGTGAGCCTTTCTTAATTATGTTATGTATGCATGCTCTGGTCAATCATTTGATTTTTATACAAAAATGTTCAAATTCTTTCAGAATTTTCGTTATGGTAC
>FIZV01048286.1:0-13738 GCA_900050545.1 Trionymus perrisii | reverse complement strand
ATGGGGAATTGAATGTTTTTGACAACTTTGACTGCACACATTTTTCCTTTTTTTTTTTTTTTTTTTTTTTTTTTTTTTTCAATACAGCGATATTCTATTTTTGTTTATGGTTGTTTACGTATGAGTATATAGTCAAATGCATCTTAATTTTAAGTATTTTTATCGATGGATTCGATTTCATTTTTTTCGCTTCATCCAGAACCAATTATTACAACAGTTTCATCTTCGATTTATAGTAATTGTTGAAGTATTTTGGTGGGTAAAATATGTGTATGTTCAAGGTCAATAGAAATAAAATTACACGTTTGATTTTTTTTTTATGTTCCTCGAAAGCTCCTGGTTTGTTAATAATTTTCTTTTAAATATCAACCCAGCAAATATTTCCGCATACTGTTAACTAAATTTATCTCTTTATTCCGCCCTATTAATTTTCCTTTTATGGTTTTGTTTTTGTTGGATGTATCGTCAGTTTTATGCATGGTAGGAAAACGCTTATATTTACTTACTGTATGCAGGTATTTTTTACGCTTTGCGAAAATGTTTCATCGGCTGAAAGAGTAAACGAACTGTTTGAGATCAGATAGGGATGTTTTTACTTCTCGTTTAATAAACTAATGGTTTTGTTTCTTCAGATAATTTTCATCTTTGCAGAGGTAGATAGTAAGTACTACTTTCCTCTTGCACCAATTTTTCTTATTTCTTGTTTACCTTTCATTGAAATCAGTGAAACGAACTTTCAGATTTGGAAGGATCGATTTTAAAAAGTAAAAGAACATTTTGAAAAGTGTACTTTGCTCAGTTTGAAAATTTGTAAGGGATAGTAATTACTCTCCGGGGTGATCATTATTTTTTTGGGATCCCCTCAATTGGTTACAGATGTGGAGGAAATACGGAAATACATAGTTATCTAGTTTTCATTTTTTCACCAATGAAATTTTAGTTGTTTCGCAAACCCCCCACCAAAAAAAAAAAAAAATTAAAAAATTAAAAAAATGGTCGTTACTGAGATACTTTTACCCAATTAGACCAATTTGGGCGATTTTTTATCTTCACCTTTTTTTCCCCCTTATAAATGAATAAAAAATCAGCTAAAATGAGGAAAAAAAATGAAATTGTATTAAAGTGGTCTTAACATACACACATTCTCACCTAAAAAGAGCATTTTCGGCGATTTTTCAATTTTAGGTACCTCAATTTTCAGGGACTGCCATTATCCACAAAAATAGAAGTCCCTGAAAATTGAAGCAACTTAAATTTTAATTCAAAAGATTATTTCCTCATTTTAACCGATTTTTAAATTTAATTTTTAATGAAAAATAAAGGCATTTTTTCATGCCCCCTTAAAAAAAATGTGAAAGTGAAAAATCACCGAAAATGGTATTGTTGGACAAAATCACATCTGTAGTGACCATTTTTTTTGAAAAAATTTTTAAACTTTGAATTTAAATTTTTTAGAATTTTATTATGCTCTTAAAAAAGAGGGAGGCCCGCGAGACCATTGAAATTTATGTTAAAGAAGAAATGGGTAATTATTTTCTCCAAAGAAACTAATTGATGAACCACCCTATTGCTCACTGGCCATACTTAGACTGGCACTTGAAGGATAGGGCCGTGATTTGCACGATAGTTGGGGACATTTGTTTATTATGTAATTCATCTACGAGTTTTTTCATATTGTATTGTTTCCAAAGCATGATAGAAGTGAAAAACACGATGAAATTGCTGAGCACCGTCGTCATTCTTCGAAACAAAATTTTCGAACGAACGGTTATTTTTCCATTTTGAAAATTGATTTTACTAGAAAAATGGTCATTTTCAAAACACCTATTTTTCGCTACAAATGAATAAGGCGACGCGTCAGTTAAGGTGCACATTCGGAGTCGAAGAAAAATGGCGTGTCTTTAATTTAATACTTAACACCGATCGGCACGCCACGGCTATTTTTTATTTTATTATTTTTTTCATTTAACATCGCAAGCCTTGGTTGGAAAAAATATCGGTGGGAAATGTTGATATATCGGAGTGAGAGAGTAAAAGAGTGTGATAATACAGAAATAAAGTAGGAGATTAATAAGTAGGTCAGTAGGCTAGCATCAGGGGCAAAAGTTCCTCCCTTTACTCTCGGTACGCGTCGAATGGCTCTCAAACGTTTTTTAGTTTCGTGTTCGGTGGGGTGGCCTCCTGCGCCCTATTTCCCCTCCCCGCGACAACGCGTCAAAGCCTGTGTGACTTCATAACAACGTAGAGCAATACTTGGAAAGTAGGTCGGTAGTCCCCGTCACTTTCACTTATTACATGTAGTAACGCTTCCCCTGGCGTCGCGCCCCGCACCGTGGCCCTGTACCGTTGTGTGAGTTGTCGTCGCGCGTTTATTCATGCGTAAGTGTGCGTACGTGTGTGCTCAACGTGTAGCCGCTATATTCCCCATGATTATACGTCAAACGTGTTAGTGTATCGTGGCCGCCGCCGTCCGTCGCCTTTGTCGCCTCACCTTGCCTACTTCTCTTTCAGACCTAAAGAATCTTCGCTCGTTGTTTTTTTTCTTCTTTCTTTTTCCTACGATTAGGAATCATTGTTTTTCTTCGTAATGTAGAAATTGATTCCGAGTTTCGTTCCGTCTCCTACTGTCCGGATTAATCGATACATGTGTCTGTAGGAGTAGAGTAGGACTCTGTATGCGATTGTTGAATTATAAAAGGCAAACGTGAAATACGTTCGCCTGGTTTTATGGCGATTTTCACAAGATTTTTAAGCACGTACGCGATAACTATGTTGAGGTACACCTATAGGCAATGTACGCAAGGGTGACTGACAAATGTATGGAAATATTTTCGAGCTAATTAATGTCCGTCGATTGTCGATTCGCAGCCACGAACGAAGAAATTGAAGTAGAAAATTTTGGCGGCAAAATGAGTTATTTTTTATCACCGGTTTACTCGAGTTGGATTCGCCGGTGTAAGAAGTGTTAGTGCGGGCGAGAAAGAAAAAACATAGCACACATACCCACCGAGACACTGAGAGACGGCAGACGACGTTTTATCTACGCCGCCGCCACCTAAAGTTGTGTAGTCGACGATATTGCGCGGGGCAAGGTGTATTGAGTGGGCCGGTATGGCGGGAGTTCGTCCGCGCGCTCCGCTTTTTCCCGCGACTCAGTTTGTGTTCATACTGCTCGGCCGTCTGTTCGCTTCAGCCGTGATGCGTCCTCTTTCCATTATTACCGCCGCTGTTGCGTTATTATTACATACTACTATCGTACTGTAAACGCGTTTTCCTGCTCTACCGCGCCGTTTCACAGCATTCTTCGGTGTCCTACCGCAACCGTACCTTCGTGGTTACCTTTTTTATTTTTTACCAAAAAGAAAATTTTCCAAGTTTTTCGCCGGTTTTTTCTCTACTATTGCTCGTTTGCGCGAACCGAAATTTTGGATTGTGTTAAATATTATATTTTAGCGGTGCTTTTTTTTCTCTCGTCGACCGAGAATTGTATTACGTAATTGTGCGATGTTTACGAATTAATCGTTTGTTATATGTATGTGCCGGTGTTGTCGACAATTTTCATACTTGATATTACCCTGCTGTACGGTGTTGCTGTGCCAAACACGAGAGTTTAATTGTAATCGATACGTGTGCCCGACGATGATCATTCGCCACCTTTGATTTTCATAAAGGAGTAAAAAAATTCGCGATTCGTTCGTGGCTGCTGCGAATCCTAAGTACACGAAATATGACCTAGTGATGCGAAATAGTTTCGTGACCGACTGTGTGTATTGTACGCCAAAGACAGCATTTAGCTGTCCGTGGCTCGAGTGTAAACCGCCGATAATTTTTTAATTAACAACTCGTACGAGCTGGTTTTGTTTTCGTTGTTTTCGACGAACGTTCGGTTGTACGTAGATATCATTCTGTCGCTTCTCAATTCGTCGGTTTTGTTATTTTGATCGTTTTCTACTTACGAGTGATTGTCGGCCAAAGAAACCACCTCTTATTGGTGTTTGCGCTCGGGGTGGATTTTTGGTGCGAGATAATTCTTCGGTTGAGTGTTTCTCGGTGATGGTTATATTATGATTTCGATGGATCAACACGCATCCTCTCTAGCATCGCTAGGTTTCATGAACGGAACTGGACATAATGGAAACGGCGGTAGCGGTGCTGGAGGCGGCGCAGGCAACGGAGTCCAAGCCGGCTCCAATTCGGTGGTCGAGAACGGCTCTACAGCGAACCCAAATTCGCAAACGTCGCATTCGGGCGGCATAGCCGGACCACCGCCTCCGCTGTACGGCTCGCCGCCTTTGTACACGGTGAATTCGATGGCGGCACCGCAACAACAACAGCAGCCGCCTCAGCACCATCAACAAACCGCGTCTCAGCAGCAAAACACAGCTCAGCATAATTCCATGTTGAGTTACAATTTCAATAATTTGGACACTTCGTATTTGTTTTCGGGTACAGGTGCTGCGAACAATGCCAACATGGAGGTGGCCGTCACCAGCGGCGTAATTAGCTATTCGCCTCAGGCGATAGTCCAACAACATCACGGTACTTGTTCCAGTCAACCACCTACCGCTGATTTGCCCGATACCAAGGAGTGTATCGAAGAATTGTGCCCCGTGTGCGGGGATAAAGTGTCTGGTTACCATTACGGTTTGCTCACCTGCGAATCGTGCAAAGGATTTTTCAAGAGAACCGTCCAAAATAAAAAAGTGTACACATGTGTTGCCGAAAGGAGTTGTCATATCGATAAAACGCAGAGGAAGCGGTGCCCATTTTGTCGATTTCAAAAGTGCTTAGAAGTCGGAATGAAACTAGAAGGTAAGCGTTTTGTTTTTCTTCCTAGGTATATGTAGATAATACCACCATTATACTTGGTATACCTACTTTGAAAAAGCACTAATCTGCCACAATTGTGGTGGTAGCGCCAATTCGACTCGATGCGGTTTTAGCTTCGAAGTAAAATTTTACTCCTTACAGGGTCTTATAGTGTATAGGATCGTAAGATAATTGCTTTTTATTAGCTGAATGGCTCCTTCTAGGATATAACGTTACGACATTAATTACGATAAAATACGCCGTTTTAATGACGTCAACTGTCGTTACGTTGATCTACCCGCCATCGTTGTTTTCGTCGTCGATGGTGGGTAAGTAATTCTCTTTAGACTGCCTTACACATTAGTTTTACTCTTAAAGTATACCGGTATCGTGTAAATTTAAAATTTTAACCCTTCAGTTTCAACCGTTCCATTTTCAAAACGATCACGTAAGGTTAAGTTGACCCAAAATGAGTTTATTTTGGTCTACGTACACTTATAAGCCAACCTTACCAACTCTGATTGAGACGAAATTTGGTTCGCTAAAAAAGCATTTTATTAAGACCTCACAACCAACTTTTGAGCTGATGAAGTTGATTTTTCAATTTTTCGGCAATTTTTTTAAACTGACGAAAATTAACTCATTGATAATATAATATCATTTTTTTTACAATATAATAAATTTGAAGTTGAAATTTTAAAAATTGGTATGTTAAAGTCAAGCCCCAAGTCAATCGGAAACATTTTCAAAGCAATCTGAAGCTTTCAGCAAAAGTTGACGTTTCTCCAGCGCACTGGAATCGCTCCGAAGGCGTTGTAATTCATTTCGGCAGCTAAAAATTTAATCGTATCATCAGTGATATGTTATTAGTAGACTACCACAATTGACTCAAAAATTCGAGGTAAAGAGTTGACACTTGTTACAACTCGAAAATCTGATAAAAAATCAACTTTCCCGCGGAGATCGAGATCACTTCGAAAGTGGTTGTAAACGATCCTGTGAGTCGACCATAGTACAAGAACCAATTTTCAGAATTTCATCTCAAAATTTACTGTTTTTTTTGTTTTTTTGTTTTTTGTTTTTTTTAATAATTTGATATGCCAATGGGCTATTTTTGCTTTTTTCATAAATTCGCAAAAAATCGAAAAATCATTTTCGATAGTTCCAAATTTGGTTCTGGAGTCTGACATATGTATTTCAGCTCAATCGAAGTTAACGAGTTGAGAAGGTTCCCTTGTTAAGAAATTTATGTTTTAACAGTAGTTTGAAGAGTACCTATGCTGTTTTCGAAAGTGCTTCTGTGATGGTTTTCAGGTATCTCTAATAAATTACAGAATAAAAAAATTTGATGAAATCGATTTCAAATTATGCACATTTTATAATAACGCCTAAATTAGAGATAGGTAATATTTGGAAAATTTTCTTGAAAACAATACTCATAATTTCTATCGTGTAAAATACTTTGTCTGGCTTCGAAGTAATTTTTTTCAATGTATCTTCGGTATGTAACTTAGTTCCCAATGTTGTGTAATTTATGCACCCCTTGTTATCACTGAAAAAATATCTCAACTTCTTGTTCATACTTAGGTTTGTGTATGAGTTGGTATTTACGTTAAACAAAATTATAGTACAAGTGCATTACACGAGAGTACCTCTGACTTCATTCCGGAGTACATATGTAAATACGTTTGCATACTTAAAAGCGAGAATTTCAGACATCCGGTTGCATTAATAATGAAAGAGTAAAGAGTAAGGTGTACCGAACACTGTACACTACAAAGCTGAGTGTTCTCCATCATCACCACAACCGATATCACCTTGTGCGAGTCATTTTTTCGTGCGCATATGTTAGACTAATTATTAATCGTACTAGGGTTAAACGAACAGGCCGTCGATGAAAAAAATCCTGCAAAAAATGAAAAATTTCGCGATACTTATTTGTCGATAACGTTATAATATTATAATGTTTTGTAATCAGAGTAATCATATAGTACCTAACTAGTAACTACCTATACCAAAATTCTAGTAACGAGTAGAATGAAATTCGCCATCGTTATAAGAGATGATAAAATGTTTGAATGCGATAAAATATAAGTACGAATTCGAGAGTGATACACATTCTGGTTGGCCTAGTGGCCTTAGATAAGAAATGTAGCAATTTTCACGATAAGCGACCTACAGACCTACTGTTTATTTGGTTTCGTTTGTTTTACAATTTATCGGCAGCAGAAACACATTTTTTCGTGGACGGTGATTTTTTCCCCTCGGTTCGTACTTCGTATTCGTATACCTATGCTTCGTTTTTCATTATATCGACAGGTTTTTATCAAACCTTATTGTATTATGTCACTTTATGTACACGTTCGAGTTTTTTATTCTCATTTTTGAAAGCGAAAGTATAAAAGTTCTCGTACGATGGAGTTGTTTCGCTGTCTCGTTAAATTTATTACCAATGTGGAGTACATATTTTTAAAACGAAAATTTTCTTGCGAACGTTGAATATCGGTTGTTGCATAAAAATAGTTTTGAAAAATTATTCTCGATTTAGTAGGATTTATTTAAAATTCAGTTTATATTTAGGTATGTGAATTTTTATTCTTTCCCACACGTAATTGCGTAGTATTAACCCCGCACCCCCTCCTCCTCCTCTTACAACTCATGTACAGAACACTTCGTTAAATCATAAAAATGGAATAACATTTTTAAAAACATCACTCAAACATAAAAAAACAAAAATTCTAAAATTTTGAAGGTGTTTTTCTCAAAACTACTTAAATATGTTTTTAAAAGTTCCGACTTTGAAAAATTCACGACTACGCGTGTTATGAACCAAAATTTTTTACTTGAGCTCATTTTTTCAGAAATTTTGCCCACACGTACCCATTATAATTAGGTACCTTAAATTATTTTACAAAATTCATGAAGTTGCCCCTTTTCCCATACGGTACAGATGAAAGGTTTGACTTGCACCCCCCCCCCCGATTTCTTCAGATACTATTTCTTTTCGAAGAGAACATTCTGGAAAACATTTTAATCCTTGAAACTCAAAATCGAATTGACCATGCTAAGAAAATGGTAGCCCTTTTAAATGACAGGGTGGCCCAAATTCGAAATTTTGAGGTAAAAAAAGGAAACCAGAGGCTTCAAAATTATCACTCACAAATGTCAATTACATAATTACCTAGATATGGTAAAAAAAAATCTCATTTGAGCTCAATTTTCTTTTCAAATATTTTCAGTTTCATTTTAATTTCTTTCAGTAGATAATCAAAATTTTCAAATTTTAAGGATTGGATCAAATTTTCAATTTTTTTTTTTAACGAGTAGTTTTTGCATAATTTTTATTATTACTATTTTTTTCTTTTTATGTTTTCAGATTTTTTTCAATTTATGCAAATTTTCTATTCCCTTTTTAATTGTCAGTTTTTTATTTTTCTAGTTTTCAGTGTCGATTCGATTTTTTCCAATTTGATTTTTTTTCGATTATCAGCTTTTGTTTACTTCCATCATCACAATTGAAAAATAAAATTCGATATGTTCCAATTTCAACGAAACGCTTGTGACTATATAGTCAGTGGACGTTTTATTGTTTAGAAAAATTAATTAAAACGTGTGGATAGTGTAACGAACGATGGTGTATTATGTAAACGAAAGATGTCAAATTATTTTAATGTTGAAAACAAAACAAAAAAATATATCGTTATGTTTATTCGATTCGATCGTGTCTGGCAATAGAGAAAATAGAATTATTAACGTACTCGGTTCAGTTATCCTGTACCTACCTAAGTGCCTACACTTAATATATTTTTTGAAAATTGTGATTCGTTCCCGAGTGAATGACTTTTATCTGCGGAGTCCTTTAAATTGAGGCGAGTCAACTCGAAGTCGACTATTGAATTCGAATTGCGTTATTTGATTAGTATTCATTGCGTATCGAATTAGTGGACGAAGCAAGCCCAATGGAAGTACTTTTGTAGTCAGTCGGCGACGAATCGTAATCGTAAAACCGATTCGTCGTTTGCCATTTATTTGCTCGCCTTCTATATGGCAAAAGACGTTCACTTTCAAAAGTATTAAGGTAACGGAGATTTTTTTCTATAAATTAGGTCACACAAACTTTTATCGCAGTGGTTCTCATTTTTATCGACGAGCTTTTCGAATGCACGGCGTTACAATCTTTTGAAAAATATAATACGAGTGACGAATCGCGACCTATTTTCAAGATAGTTGTATACAATAACTAAGTATAATACTCGAAAGGTGAAGTTTTTCTCTGAGGGACGAGCCCGAGAGAAGTGGTCTATATAGAAGGAAAGAAATCAGCGTGGTTGCAAAGGTTGAAATTTCCGTTTTCTATACAGTTTTTTTTTTCCAGTTTTATTAACAATTATTCGGGTAGCGTAATGTAAATATGATGCTAATGTTTGTGACGCGTGAAAGATTTTAAAAATATGTTAATGCGCGAATAAAGTGTCATTTTTCTTTTGTTTTCAAGCGCACAAGTTTTCAGGTTTAATGAATTCTTAATTAGGTGTTGAAGTGGCAAATATGGCAACACGTCGCTTGTAAACGATTACCTATAGCAAATTAGTCGTACATTTTGGGAAATTAAAGAAATACGGTAGCGAGTTTTTTTTTTCGCATATATATCGAAAGCGAATTCAGGTTGACGTGTATTTATTTGTACTTGTGATAACATCGTTGTTCCTGTGTGCTAGCAAAAATCCACTTTTACAATGCATTCCACGCCATTGCCCATCCGTCACTAATCTAATTATCATCTTCATAATTTGTTACTTGCATGCTTTCAAGTTTTCAAAAACAAAAAAAATCCAAAAATTTTGTTAACAAAATTATTTTGAGAAGATTTTATTTTCAATTTTTCGTAAAATTTTGAAAAGAATTGAAAAAATTTAGTAGAAAAATTACATGTTGAAAAATATCAAGTTTTTTTTGCAATTCTCATGATTTTTTTTTAATTCTTTGAAATATTGAAAAAAATTCTCAAATATTTTGAAAAGTTTTTCTTGAAAAAATTCATTCATAAAAAATGCCTTTTAGATTTTTTTTTGAAAAAAACAAAATTATTTGCAAAAAAGTCTCTAAAAATTTTATTGTAGAATAAGTAAAATTATTTTGAAAAAAAATGTGGACAAAAATTTCTTAGATAAAAAATTCCAAAGAACCCTTGAAAAATCCTCACTTTCTTTTATTTTTTTATTTTTTTAACAAAATATAAATTTATCATTTTTCGTCGCATTTTCTATTGAAAATTGCCCTCTTTGAGATTTGTTGGGAAATTTCAAAACCTTTCAAATACCCAAACTCATTTTTGGAACTTGTGGATTCGACAATTCAACATGTGCGTGCAGCTTGCGTTATTTCTTAAAAAATCGGATTTTGGTACTTTTTGATGAGTTTGTTGCGGTTGAAATTTTTTGTGCACATGGATATGTTATTATGGTTTTCACGCTTCGTTGAGCCGCATATTACCGAAAAACATGAGTGATATGAAGTTCTAAATTCACATGGACATTTTTGTTTGGTACGCCTAACCCGAATAATTTTCATTTTTTTACCACCAACTATAATTATTTTGCTTGTTTTAATCGAGTTTTTTACTCTTTTCGGATTATTTCGTATGTATTACGCGCACTTGAAATCTACTGCGTTTTCGTGAGATTGGAGGAAATTATACCTGATGGATGGTAATTGCCAATTGGTAATACGTGTAATTAATGACTAGTTTTGTTTTTTTAGCGATTAATACGTCTAAATTTTGAAAGAAATTCAATCAAAAAATTTTTCTTGCAGATTTTCATTTTTTGGGAATTAGGAATTTTTTACGTTTATGGGAGAAAAATGGCAGTATATTTTAGTAGGTCGAGTTCTAAATTAAGACGGTTTGTTTGTATATACGCACGTGCACATTGCGACTCGTTCAGTGTGTTATAGGAACATCTAGTGCTGGATTCATTCAAAGGGTGTCCAACACTCCGGCTTATCCTGTTTTTCCTGCAAAACTCTCGCCTTTTATTTGAACCTCCTAATACCTTGTAAATGCCCTGCTTTTTGATCATATTAGGTCAAATCTGATTTTTTTTTGCATTTGAAGGCAACCCCTGCCATTAATTCCTAGTCAGAATTGAACAATTTACTATCTTGGTTTTTGGTCTCTTTTGTGTTTTATAATTTTTTTAAAACTACAAATTTTTCAAAAGCATAGCGACCAATGAGTCGGGGATAACCTTCCTGAGATGTTTAAAAAAAAATTGAAAGTTGGCAATTTTAAGTTTCTAGTTGGCAAATGCTACGCCTCTGAAACTTTTTTAGTAATTTTTTCTGATTTTGTGAAAGTATGATTTTTGTTGTTTGAGGAATGAAGGAAGGAAGGAAGGAGGGTACGTTTTTCATCATAAAAATAGAAAACTCCTGCGTCTTGGTTTTGGGATTTTGTTAAAACAGCCTGTCAATCTTGTTTACCTCTATGACTGTCCACTCGATGGAATAAAAATTAGCTTTTGTATGGAAATTCTTGTAGATTCGATGTTGGATTTTTACCTGAACCGTTAATTCGAATGCCGGTGAAATAGTCTAGAGTGGTATTTCGTTTCGTACCCTCCCTTTTTTTGATTTATTACACGTAGAAGATACTCGAATTTTTATGAAGGTAGTTTTGTGAAACGATGTTTATAAACGGTGCTTAACGAATTTTCTTTTAATTGGTTTACCTATTCGTTACTGTTACACATAATTCGTATTTATTCATTTTCTGGAATTATTTTTGTTTTTACTCTTGAAACTGTCAATAGTAATCTTACCTTTTCCATCTAACCGTGAAAAAGAAAATTAAACTCGAAAACAAATAGGTCATCTAAATGCATATTAATTTCGCAAAATGAAAAAACCCTTCACGCGTAGCCTTTAGAAAGAAGAATGCAACAAAGTCTACAAAAGAAATCATTGGGAAATTGTGCCATAGCAATACTTTGGTGTTTGTTTGAAAAAGGTTTCGTTAATGATGAAATTATTCAAGATGTCTGTAAAAAAAAAAAAAAGTAATCAAAAGGTATAGGCAAGATGGAGGGGGAGGAAACACGCAACAACGGACGAAGTTAATTTAGCCCTTTTTTAATGTACCTGTCGTAAAATATTATTTCGAATAAGAGGAGGAAAAAATACATACCAGAACGAAAGAAAGCGACGACGATGCGATGGAGGAGTTTGAAAACATCTCATTAAAAAAAAAAATCTAAGACGGCCTTTTGTCGTGTTTGTAGCCTGCACCTTTTACCGGTTTAAAATGAAGTACCGTTATTTTGGTGGGCTACTAAGATCGTAGTCAAAGCACACCTGTAGCATGATTCTTATGCGGGATGGTGTGCGCTCCGGCTAAGACTCCGCGCTGTTTCAAGAAGCCAGGCAACGTTGATCAATTTCGAACAAGTGTTAAAATGAATGTAGGTTTACTTGAACGGTCTGAGGTTATGAAAGTTATGCAACGCAGTAATTGGAAAGTAATTAATAAATGTGCGTAAATATTTACAACGCTCGAGTTGATCGTTTGTAAAAAAAATGAAAAAGATGTAGTTCAATTAGAAAAAATAAAAAAAAAGGTTAATAAACCCGTTATGAGATTATGCGCTGCATAAAATGTTGCAAATCGGTATTAATGTTCGATAGATGTAGTATACTATAAATTTACTAGCGTGCGTTTTAATATTAATTAGCTCATCAAAAAAAAAAAAAAATTAACGTAGTGTACTTATTGGAAATATTATTTACTGGGTGATGTTTTTATATTGCAGCGTACTTAATTACAATCGTAAAAAATTATGCTAGAATAATTGTTTTTTTTCAGCTTTTTGTTGTAATTGAATTTTTTCAACATTATGGGCTCCTTTAAATGATCCCATGGTATGTGTTCATTGTTTGAAATGATAAAACGAATATCCTAGATATCGTCTAAATTCCAACCATTTGAGTCGCAAGTAGGTTTTTCATGAACAAGATCCTTTCTTGGAGAATTTTTAATGAGAAGTAGTTATTACGAATAATTTTTGTAACAATAGTGATAAAGAAATTCAAATAAAAAAAATTGGAATGGAACTTTTTCAAAAAAAATTTCAAATGAAAATCCGAAGAAAAATACAGAAAATGATTTCAACATTTTTTTATTGGTTAATATTTCGTTTTGAAACAAACTTTTCAAATAACGAGAAGATTTTTATTTAATAATTATTTATTTTTCATTTATTAATTTTTCAAGGTTTTTAAAAAATAATTTCTCATGAATTTTGTTTTAAAAATAATTTTATTTTGGTTTGCAATTTCTTTCGGGACAGTGGTGAATTTGAGAGGAAAAACTTAGGGAAGTGAGAAAGTTTATACATTATAGTGTTACTTTTTCAAAGAGGGAGAGGGTTGTTTTGCTGTGTTATGTAATAAATTGAAAATTCAATTTTTTGAAGAACTGTATAATTTTTTTAAAATTCTAGTACTAGAATTTCTTTAAAATTCAGAGTAAAATTATTGAACTGCCTAAATTGTAATATTTTCAAAAATTATGAAATTTCCCAAAATCGTCGAACTTTTTGAAATTCTCCAATTCGCAAAAGATCGCGGAGTTGCAAAAATCACCACCTTTTCAAAAATTGCCAAATTTCTAAAAATATTCGGTTTCTCAAAAGCTTTTCCAAAAATTGCCAAATTTTCCAAAATGGCAGAATTTTCAAAAATAGTCAATTTTTAATGATCCTATAATTTTCAAAAATTGTAAAATTTTTACTAATCCATAAATTATAATTTTTCACTTTTTTCGCTTTAATTTCATTTTTTTTAAATTCCAATTTAAAATTTTATTTATCAATTCTTAATTTTTAAATTGCTTAATAATTCAATTCTTTAAAAAAAATTTAAAATTTCTGTT
>FIZV01048285.1:0-17740 GCA_900050545.1 Trionymus perrisii | reverse complement strand
ATGAAAATATTTAATTTTTTTTAGAGTAAAAATATTTCTCAAAAAATATATATATATTTTTTTGGATTAAAATTTTTAAAATTTTTCTTGGGATGAAAAAAAATTATTACGTCTATGACATCGAATAGCAAAATATATACTTACTAACAAAATGCTTTAGAAAATTATTTAAAAATTTATAGGTATATTTTCAAAAAAATGGTTACCTGGTGCCACAACTAGAAGACAGTCTTCTCAATTTCTCGCTCTGTAGAAGGCCCTGACCAGACAATGAATCCTTCGTCGTGAAATTTTCTTTAACCAGCGATGAAGATTCCATCGTGCGAGTTATTTCATTTTTCGTGCTAATTTCGCCATTTGCTTTAACAATATTCGCGGCAGTGGTATTTTTAAAATTATTTTTATAGATGACTTTCGGCTGGCTCGTAAAGTTGGTACTTTTACGAGTTTCGCTATTATCGTAATACTCGATGGTAATTGCTTTGTCATCATTGATTTGTATTCTCTCGGTTATTGTCGTCTCTGTCTGCGCAAAGAATGGCGAAATGCTCGATAAAGTTTGACTCGCTAAGTCCGATTTTTTATTTTTGGATTGTCTTTTTGTTCTAGAACGGTTGTGATTTTTAATAATTCTGTTATAACGATAATTTCCCGTGTACGAGTTCTTTAATTCTGTAACGTTCGAGGCATATTTGTTCTCTATTGACCGATTGATATCTGTCTCCTTTATATCCGCGCTTCTCTTTCCATTGATATGGTTCGTATGGTAAAAATACCGTGTATCGTTTTTCGTAATTGGTTCTTTTGTAAAAGCTTCTGCTCTTTTACCTGCAATCATTACAACGCAAATGTAATTACTCGTATGATTGTTTTCAATAATGGATTCGAGAATTTATTTAGCAAAACGACATGTTCAAAGGGTAACAACCCATCGACAAGTGTCCAATTATTTTTGACGTGGGATTTTGGCATAGTCTATTATTGTATTGGATACTTCCCTAGGTCGGGAGAGGACTTCTCTTCATACATTACCTAGCCTTTTATTTTTCTATACATCACGGTCCATAACCAAGTAGCTCCTAATTTTCAATTTCAAATCAAAATATCAATTTTACTTTAACCAAAATTTATTATAAAAGTTCTGCCTCGAGAAATGAAAATCAAAAAGGTTGAGCCTCCTTTACTATACAGTTTCTTTAAATCATCATTTTTACTTCGTTACCATACAATTCTTGATATACCAATAAAAAAAATAATAAAAATAAAAATACGACTGTGCAAAATTCTAAAGGTTAAATTGTTTGCTTTACGAAAGTTTTACATTTTCAATAAGAAAAAAAAAAAAAAATTACTGACAAAAGAAAAATAACTTGAATAACAGCTCATATAAACGTTCGATGAAACGATATGCAATATATTTTATATGTACCTACGCGTATAAAGTGTCGTGTAATCAAATTTTTGTAGGCGAGATTTCTGAAAAACTTTCGGTCGTCAATTCAAAAAGAATAGTTACTCTCGAGGAAATTTCAATGAAGTAATTTTTTTTTAAATTTCAACCTTCGATCTCGCATCATCGGTAATACGTACTGACGTGCTCTTTATACGCCACATGTTGATATTTTCCCAACTCGCCCACGTGCATA
Source organism: Trionymus perrisii (assembly GCA_900050545.1). Taxonomy (NCBI): domain Eukaryota; kingdom Metazoa; phylum Arthropoda; class Insecta; order Hemiptera; family Pseudococcidae; genus Trionymus; species Trionymus perrisii. Next base: position 16,094 of record FIZV01048285.1, on the reverse strand, counting down.
GTCTGTGACGCAAGAAATCAACAATTTTTATACGATATGGACATCCCCGTCCCGTATAAATTTCGGTACGAAAACACACCGTAATATACACTGCCGCATTAAGGTATTTGCCGCTCTATGCCAGGAAAACGTAACGCAGCTCCTGCTATTTTTATGCTCGGAATTATGAGAACCCCTAATTTACTCCTGAGAAGCCAAATTAGGTAATAAAAAAAAAGTGCAGAGTATAAATATTACAGCACGATTATTTTGGATAATTTTTTCTAGCTTAAAGATTCTTTCCCAAGAGAATTTTTTGAAAGTCGAATTTTGAAATATTATCAACCCAACAAAATATAAGCAGAAGCGCCATTTTTCGAATTCAGATAATTTTGATCGATATCGAACATTGGTTGAGTTGTCAATTTTTGGTTTTCTAGGTATGCACTATGCAGTCAGGACTTATTGAACGGAATTCTTGAAGAAGTGTTGATGTGTTAATAATGAGTGGTGTTGCTATTTTCTATTTTTTTTTAGGGTTGTTCGTTTTTTTTTATTCAAATCTTTGGTTAAAGAAATTCGTAAATGGTATTTTAAGTGAACACTTCGCAGGGTAATGAAAAATGACCCTCGAGCCTCACTTTTGAAAAATTGCTCAAAGAGTAATTTAAACAAAAAATAATCTTCAAAAAATAACCACTTTATTTGGAAAAAAACGTTGGTAATAATAAAAAATTCCCTTGATTGATTTTTTTTAAAAAACATGCAAGTAGGTAGTCTGATCTAAAGAAAAGAATTGAGTAAATCCTAAAACCGTTTTTATCACAAATAAATCTTCTGAAAAAAAAAAAAAAATACCTTTAAAAAGTTTCTACTTATTACTTAAAAATGTACTTGTTTGGAAAAAAATTTCTAAAAAAAATGAGAAGGTTTTTAGGTTCGAAATAATTTTATAAAAATAATTTTCTGAAAAAAAAATGGTACCAAGAATCAAAAATTATTTTAAAATAATTATTCAAAAAAAAAAGTTAGATATATACCTACAAAATTCTTGCAGAATGAAAATACTCTAAAAAAAATGTTCAAAAAATAATTTCATTTTCTTAACAAATGACAAAATTTAAAAAATACTTAGTTGTTGTTTTTTTTAAGCAACAAAAATTAATTGAAAGGTATTTTTAAAAGAACCTCATACAAATTTTCAACTTATTGTACGCCTCAAAAAATTATCACAAAATATTTATCGATTTTAAGTAGTTGGAGGGGTAGGATAAAGAAAACTCCAAATTACGCTAAAAAAAAAACTATCAAAACAGACCAATTTTGAAAAATTATACGTTTAAAAATAAGTACTTAATTTTACTCGTTAAATCGTGGGGAAAAAAATATCAAATATGGCTAATTTCAAAAAGAAAACGTTGGACATAATTTACAAGTTTAAATTTTTCGAAAACGTTTTGAAAATTCAGTTCTTGAGAAAATTGAAAATTTCTTGCAATTAAAAGGCCATTAAAATTGAGCTCTAAAAATGTAACACATCTGAAAATAATTTTAAAAAGTTGAAATGTTTAAATAAAATTGATTATCGAATAATTTACAAAACTTTTCAAAATTTGATTTTTGAATACCTAATAAGAAAAAAAATAATACGATTTTCGAATAATCATTTTTTTTTGAAAATTTATCCAGCTTTGTGTCGAACAAAACTTGAATATTCGGAAAGAACATGCCCGAAAACTCCCAGAACCAAAATTTCAGCTGTCCAATTTTATTTTTCGATTTTTGGCGATTTAAAAAAAAATTAAAATCAACTTTTTCCCTCCAAAAATGTGAATTTTTTGAAAAAGAGTAATTCTTTACCAAAATTATTGAAAATTGGTTTCTAGCTAATACTGACGCCCCAAATCCGAATTTCGCAATTTCCAGCCCGTCTGGAGCCTCCAGCTAGATTTCGGTTTTCTCCAGTAACTTTAAACCACTCCAGAAAGGATGAAAATGAAATTGGGCAGCTTAAATTTTGGTTACCCACTATTCCAGAGTACGTCAACCGAATAACTTACTTCTCCAGGAAATTCCAGTCGGAGAGTGTAAAAGTTGATTTTTGACCAATTTTGAAAGTACCTACCAAATTTTCAAAAAAATTATTATCTCCCAGCCGTTGACCGTAAAATGAAGGAAAAAATTTATATGGCTTAATATCCACCTTTCAAATCGGAATTCCAAAATTTCCAGCCAATCTGGAGACTCCAGCGGGATATTGGTTTTTCTCCAGTAACGGTTACCATATAATTTGGAGGGAAAAATTAATGATCTTGAATTCTTGATGGAGACGAAATTCGGATTTGGCAAGTCGATATATGACCAGATAATCCCGGAAAAGTAGGTTATTCGGTTGACGTACTCTAGAATAGTGGGTAACCAAATTTTTAGCTGCCCAATTTAATTTTCACTCCTTCTGGAGTGGTTTTAAGTTACTGGAGAAAACCGATATTTCACTGGAGGCTCCAGAACTGCTGGAAATTGCAAAATTCGGATTTGGGGGGTCGGTATTAGTCAGAAAACCAATTTTCAATAATTTTGGTAAAGAATTTCTCTTTTTCGAAAAATTTACATTTTTGGTGGAAAAAAGTTAAGTTTTGAATTTTAAAAAATTCGCTAAAAATCGAAAAATATTTGGAATATTTTTCATTTTGAGGAAGTCTTGTTGAAAGTCCTGCAAAAGACCTGAATTTTAATTTTAAAATTTTGTTATAAACTATGTTGTGCTACTGTTTTGATTATTCGGACAATTTAGTTTTGTTTTTGTTTTCTCAACTACAATTTTTAAAATTTTGCTCTTAGTTAAATTTTTTTCGATTTCTCCGCCACCGTAAATCTCAACCTGTCAAAAAAACTATTCCTGGCTGAAATACCTTTTCAAGTCATCACTTTCACGTAAACGCGTTAAACCTATCTATTCACGAATATATATATATACGCGTAAGTTGAAGAATTCGAGGGAAAGTTCAAGTGCTCGTCAAAGTACCAATCAATTTATTCCTTCTTTTGATCTCATCGTTAAGTCTTCATTCTATTTGTCGCGTTACATTGAAACTAACTCGGCTTGTTATTTAATCCTCGACACTCCGTGTGCATCATAAGTTTCGGCAATTTTTATCGAGAAAGCGAACTTCACACGTTATACGTGTTGGAGAGGAAAAGAACTTCACGTCCAGTCGAATGTTTTAGAATATTATCGAATTCCTGCAGCTTATATAGGTAGTATTTCTCGAGATGATAATTATTACAGATTAGTTTATAGACATTCCTATAAAGATACCTTTATGTCATTTTACTTTCGTTTGGTTCCTCGGTCGCTTCGGAAGCAGTAGTTAATTTTTTATTAGACCAGAGAGTGAACCCACGTAATGGTCAATTACACAACATTCGAAGAGGAAGTTGGACGCGACACTCCGAAATTCAAATTATGCTTAGATTTTGACACACAAATGCAGAGTATGCGGAAATTTGATCGTATAGGTATTGTAGATACGCCACCATACCAGTCTTGAACAAATACCTCATAGTGTATGCCAGTTTACCGGTACGTGTGTTTATCTGTGACAGCGATATTTATAATTCATCGTTGGGCGATTAAACCAATGCTAATGATTATTCGCGACCATTTGTCCAATTTGTTAAATACTACGTACGAAATTCTTTTGTGCACCGTGATGTTCTCTCGGGCCTTCTATGTTCGCTTTTACCAAGCTAAATAGATTTCTAAAGTATTCCGAGCATTTATAGGTAGGTATGTTTTGTATTGTAAAATGATCTCTTTAGTCTATGAAATTTTTCAAACATCGCTTTTCCTTTTCGATTTTAATGATTTATCGAGACGTATATAAAGAGCTTTATGTTTATAGGAAGTGCAATCTATCGAAGGGATATACCATTTTTTTTTTCATAATGACCACAAGTGAAAACTGGTTCGTCTAGAAGGAAAATTACTTATACAGGCGTGTATTGTATTAACAAAATATGCTCGAAAATAATCGTCTTGTGTAATTACTTACATCGTACGTACGTACCTATATCGTAGACTAGGAGCCTTGCCTAGGTCGTGAAATTCCTCTTCTTCGAAATGCTGCCGATGAGGTTATGGATCTATGTACGGTTCTAATTACACCGACCTAACCGTCTATGTCGATACCTTCGTCTGTTTAATTAGGAAGTGTTTGTATTGGAAATGGAAACATACTCGTACGTACGAGTACGTACTTAGGAATTGTTTAGCTGATTCTGTTGTGAATACAATGACCAATGTTTTCAAGCAAATGTGAAGAGAAAATTAGGTTTTTTAATTTATGCTGGATTTGTTTTTTTGTTGTTTTTTTTTGGATGCCATGTTTTCAGGTTGGTGTTCCCTTTCACTTTTTTAATCATCAGGCTAATACGAATTTTGAAAAATACCCACGTACAAATATTTTATTTTTGAGTAAAATATTTTTCAAATTAATGATACAGGCGTTAAGATTTTTATGAAAATTGGATGTTGAGAATTTATCAATTTTTTGATTCTTAGACATTTTTTTGGTTTTAAAATAATTTTTTTGGAAATTTTAAATTTACAAATTTTCCAAATGTAAATTTTTTTCAGCATTTTTTACAAAAGATTTTAAAAGTTTTTTACCCTTGCTAAAGAAAAAAATAAAAGAATTGACTCCCGAAAAAATGGAATTTAACGACGACCACCAAATTAAAAGAGAAAGAAAAATTTTGGCAAAATAGGTACCTACATTGAAAAAAAAGGAGTAGAATTTTTGTAAAATTTTTGACATTTTAAAAATGGGGAATTTTTGTGAAATAATCAAAAATCTGCTATAGGTACTAAAAAATAAAAATTAACGAAATTTTGGGCAAAAAATTGTAAAATCTTTGACTCTTGTAGAGATAAAAATTTTGGCAAATATTCGTCAAATTACTTTGCGAAAAAAATTGCAAAAATTTTCGATGGTCAGAAAAAATTTCGGCGGAACTTTTAAATATTCATTTTTCAAAAATTCACAAAATTCTCAAATCTTCCTAAATTAAAAAAAAAATTCTCAAATTTAGATAGCTAAAAATTGTAAACTTTTTGACTCTTGCTAATTTAAAAAAAAAATCCAAAAATTTAGACTCTTGAAAATGTAAACATTTAATTGTAAAATGCAACAGGAATAAAAAAATAGACTTGAAAATAGGGAAAATTTTTGCAAAATTCATTTTATTAATTCTCTATAAATGATTTTTTTTTAAATTTTCAAATTTCAGAAAAATTGAAATTTTATGGCGAATATTCGAAAATTTACGAAATTTTCTATAGTCACTACTTAAGAAAACTGCAAAAATTTTGACATTAGAAAAATGAGAAAATTTTTGCAATAGGTATATTTGTCGATTCAGTTTGCCAAAAATTTGCAAAATTTGTTACCGTCAATTAAAAAAAAAAAAAAATCTTGGAAAATGTTCCCGAATTCTCTTTGAAAAAAAGTGAAAAATTTTCGACGCGTGGTAATAATATATAAAAAGTTTCAAAAATTTCAACATTTGAAGAATGGGGGAATTTTTGCGAAATATTCATTAATTCAATTCAAAAAAATTGTATGTAAAATTTTTAAAGTTCACTAAAATGAAAAAAAAATTTGATAAAATTTTTATTTAAAAAAATTGACTCTTGAAAAATAGGAAATTTTCTCAAAATACTTACTATTTAAAAATTCTCCTTATTTCATGAATTTAGAAAATTTGCGATCCCTGTTACATAAAAATACACTTTAAAAAAATTTGACTCCTGAAAATTGGGAAATTTTCTCAAAATACTATTCATAAATTCTCCTTATTTTATGAATTTAGAAAATTTGCAACCCTCTGTCTTAGTAAAGAAAAATTGCGTCATTCTTTGAATTTTGAAAAATTGTTATTCCCCCCCCCCCTAAATATTCACAGCATTTTATTAAAAATTGACAAGATTTATAACACTCCCTATCTAAATAAAAAAAATAAAAATTTTGATTCTCGCTAAATCGAAAAATAAATAAATAAATAAAAATTTCTGACTCTTGAAAACTGAAAATTGAAAAAAATGTTGACAAATTTTTTTCCGAATAATTTGCAAAATTTTAAACACTCGCTAATTAAAAAAAAAATCAGAAATTTTGCTTTTTGAAAAGGACAGAAATGATTGCAAAACCTTTGCAAATAAAAGGTCACTATAATAATTAAATGGTGAAAAAATTGCAAAGATCCTTGCTTGTCCCAAAAAATCAAAAATTTTTTTGAATCATGAAAAAGGATTTTTTTTGAAAAATATTCACAAATTCACTTCGAAAATTGTTTAAAAAAATTTCGATGCTTGTCAATTGAGAGAAAAAAATTTCTAAAATTTTGATATCTACTTGCAAAATGGGAAACTTTTTCCAAAATATTTTAATTCTCTTTACTAAAAATTGAAAAAAAAATCGAATCTGGATAAATTAAAAAAAAGTGGAAATTTTCAACGTTTGCTAGGTAAATAAAAGAAAAATTGAAAAATTTTTAGACATTAAAAAGATTGAAAATTTTTACAAATTCAATTGGCTAATACTTTTTGGTCTTTGCCAAGATTGTAAAATTTTCAACAATTGAAAAATATTAGAAAACTCCCTTTGAAAAAATATATTTTTTTGAGGATACGAAACCTTTACAATTTTGTAATTATTATTCGTGTTATTTTGCATGTTTAAAGGGGTCCTTGATTATTTCTTTGAACCCAAATTCCTCTTAAAATTGAAAAATTCCAATGACATAGGTACATATAATAACACCTGTTTTTTTTTCAATCAAAAGAAACCCGACTCCATCAGCCAAAGTCACGATTTTCGTATAAATCAAGAAAAATCACCAATTTCCAGACATTGTTTCCAAATCGGTACTAATTTTAAAAAAATTCAAAAATGTCATTCCACTTGATTTATCGTCGCATTAATCACGCCGGAATATTCATCATTTTCGCAAATACCTTCATTTAATTAGAAATTAATTTTTTTAATCGTTTAAAATAATTGATTCATACGCCGCCGGATGGGGGATCTATTAATCATCTCCTACGTCTAGGCTCTTACGAATTTATTGACGGATCCGTATTGTTCTTCTTTTTAAATTAATTACGAATAATTAACGCGGTAATTAAGTATCGATGGAATAGTCTGGTCTTTAATGGGTCTATCGCAGTATACATTTTAAGTATGAAAATTTGCAAATAATTGGCGATAATGAATGCAACTTAATGCAACCCTCAGGGTACCTTACCTACTACCTAGATATATCTATTTGTTTTAATGGGTTGGTTAAATTGCTACTTAATATCATCTATTTCAGTGGTTCTCCGTTCGAAAATTATCAAATACTTTCTCAAAGGATTTTTTCACTTTTTTTTGGGGGAATTTACTTGAGGTATTAATTTTTTATGCAAGGTATCTAACAAGTGATGAAAGTGCTGAAAGTGCTGATCCTGAAAAGGTCTTCCAATTTAGAAATTGGTGCTGAAAATCGAAAAAGTACTGAAAAATGCTGATTTATTCTCAAAAGTGCTTCTTTTTTTTGTTAAAATTAGATAAAAATTCGTTTTTTTGTGTTTTTTGTGTTTTTTTTTTTAAATTTTTGTCAAAATTCATTAGAAATTCATTTTTTCCCCTTAAACATTTGAAATGAAAATATTATTCATTTTTTTGGTACCTATTTCTTTGTACATTGATTTTTTTCTTCACAATTTAGACGTTTCTATAAAAGCTAAAATTTTTGTGTGAGGGGGGGGGCTTTTTAAAAAAGTGCTGAAAAAGTGCTGATTTTTGGTTTGGAAATTTTGTTACACCCAGTTTTAGTATATTTTCTTATTTTTTTTGACAAATTGTATGTGGGAATTCGATGCAATGAAACTTGAAACAGCAAAAGCACCTTCAATATGGCAGATAGGCAAAAAATTTTAATAACTTTCTCTGTAGATTGGGTCAACAGCTATCAAAAAAGTGATTAGCAAATTTTGCCTAACTCGCGTTTTGAAGGCGCTACCGATCGATGCCCCTACGAAAAGGCAAAGGAATTGAAAATTTCTCTCGTTCAGCATCCTAGAAGGTCAAAGACTGCGGAGCCTCAAAGACATCCAATTTGATACGTTGCTGACTGAGTGAATCCCACGGTTATGCAGCCAACGAGCAATTAAAACTGGCATAATTTCGCACGTAAGCATATAACAGGTAGAAAATTGCACCACCTCGCATAATCACACGAATGCATCGTTCGACCGTTATACAATTTGGCTGGTACGACTTGGCTAATCATACCCGGATTCGGAGGCTGCTAATTCCTACTCCTGAGGCCGGGCTCTGGCCGCAGCCGCCAGTCAGAACGGATATACCCAACGACGAATACATTTTGACAAGCACTGATTAGAAGCGCTGCCGAGACAGCCAATGGGAACGCGCGAAGAGGGTGAAAGTTGTATGATTATGACGTCATGTCCGATATATCGAGTACTGCATACCCTAATTTTACAAAGGTATGTACTGAGAAACCGTTGCCGTTGATACTATTTTATCGAAAGCGGCGGGGAGATGGTACGCAGGTGAAAAAGAGAAAGGGGAAGAAGGCAGCACGGTGTTGCAGGTAGCGGAACAGGTCGTTAGTGTACGATGCGGTTTCCAACTGGAACTCGCGAAGACCACCGTTTATCATTTAGACGTGAAACCGGTAATGGACTCGAATCATGAGCGACGTTGAGCAGGTGTAAAAATAATAACTTTGTTTTTCTTTCCGCTTCATTTTCGAGGTTTTTTTTTGGTGCATGTGTTTGTTGTGTTCGTCGAAATTTTAATGGTCAACGATGAAGAAAAAATATTGCGTTTTTTGTTTAAATAAGTTTTCGGTTGGTGTGGTGTTTTTATTTGTTTTAACTGTGTCAGCTGCAGCTGCCTCCGAGAGTAAGTTGAAAGTTTTGCAGTTTTCATCGCACCTTCGAGGGTGGTTTTGTCAATTTTTCAGCTTGTGGAATTTTTTTTCGAATTAGATTATTATTTTATTTTTTATTTTTTTCGAGAAATTTACAATCGACGGTAGAGTTCATTCTGTTCGAACCCTCATCTCGTTCGTGAGTTTTCTTCCCTTGGAAAAACTAGGCCGTAAAAATGCAACCGATACGTTTGAATGGTTGTTGCATTTACTCTCGACACAATTCCGTGCTTACCTTGACACTGTAGTGTATAGTAAATTTACCATTATACCGATAAATACGCTAAATGTGAAATTAGAAAGCGTCCGTAGCGTCGGTTTCGGATTTTAAAATGCCATATAGAATCGTATTGTCGGCACATCCATCAATAGCGCGAGAAAGATGTATCGTAAGAACGATTCTAGGTAAACAATGACCCTCATAATTACGAATACCCGCAATGCGATCCGGCCGTGTACCAAATTACATTCAAAAACAATACGTGACACGATTCCCAATATTTTTATGACCAATGTTTACTTACGTAAGGCGAGAAATTTCAAAAAAATTAAAATCGAAATGGAAATTATGGCAGAAGAGGGGTGGTCTGCAGGCGATTAGAAGTCGTCCAGCTATAATCATTGGTTTTAATTACCCGCCAAATTTTTAAGCTTTTTCCATGTTTACAACCTGTGCAATATGGAGGAAAAAGTGATGCAGGTTCACTTTCACGTATGTGTACCGTACACGTTTATGGCAAATGTAAACGTTCAAAAAAAACACCATATACGAGAGCAATTAATAAAAATGTTATGTTAATTAAGTGCCTTGTTACAGAACGTGTATTCGTTCCGTACGTGATGTTGGTGCTTTTTTCGGAGAGAATTTTAAAAGTGAAAAGAGAATTTGTGCGAGTTATTTTTTTTTTCATTTTTGATGCAGGGTGAAGGGGTTGAATTTGAGAAGTGTATGTTGGGCACTCGATGTGTGATAAGAATGTTTTTTTTTTCTAATAAAATTTGATCAAGTTTATGATTTTTAGATAGAATCCGTTTCAAAATTTCCATCAGAATGAGTAGTTTTAAGCTAGAAAAATTATTTAAAACGAAACACTTTTTGGTTCAAAATTTTAACTTTATTTTCCTTCAGAATTTAATTTTTTGATGCTTAAATTTGTGAGGCTGATAATGATTTAATTTTTTGAGAGGGGGAGGTATAGGACTGATGAAGCGAATCGATTTTTAAAAAAAAAACTTTGTATGAACCATTTATTTACTTTTTTTAAATAAGTGCTTATGTGTTACCTTTGGGTATTAAAATAAAGAAAAAATCAAATTGGAGAACTGCCAAAAAATTACATATTTATCAAGATTAAAAAACTAGTCGATTCATTAAAGTCGAAATTTTTTTCAAAATAATTGAAATTAAAAAATTGAAAAATTTGTCGATGTCATTAAAATTGAAAAATTTATAAAAGTTCCAAAATTAGAGATTACAAAAAAATTATTCATTTATTTATCGAATGAATTAAAATTTGAAAATCGTTGAAAAATTATCATTTTATCAAAATCGAAATGGTACCAAATTTGGAGAACTGCTAAAAAATTGAAAATTTATCAAGGTTGAGAAATTAATCGATTCGTCAAAATTGAAAAATTTTCGAATGAACTGAAATTGAAAAATTATTGAAAAATTATCGAGTTATTTCAAAGTACAGAAGAATTTAGTTGAAAAATTAAAATCGAAAAATTCATAGCCTAAATCTAACAAAATTGGCGAATTTCTAAAAAGTTATTGATTTACTTAGATCGAAAAATTGATCAACTTACTTATTAATACCAAAAGATTGATTAAAATAATCAAAATTCAAAAATTGTTTGAAAATAATCCTTTCATCGAGATCCAAAAATTGTTCGAATTTATTAAAATTGAAAAATTGTTCAATAATTATCAATTTATCCAGTTCAAAAATAAAATGATTATAGTTGAATTAGAAAAATTTATTAAATTAATTGAAATTGAAAAATTCAATAATTCACTATCGACTTATCGTAATCGAAAAATTTATCGAATTGATCGAATGCTCGATTCATCGAAATCGAAAAATTGATCGAATAATTGACGTCGAGAAATTTATCAAAGCAACAAAATTGGAGAATTGTTGAAAAATTAATTGATTTATTCGAATAAAAGAAAAATCATCAAATTAATAAGAACTGAAAAATCTTTTGAAAATAATTATTGATTTATCGAAATCGAAAAATCGATCGATTATCAAAGTCGAGAAATTTTTCAAAAAAAAAAAAAAAAATGGAAAACTTAAAAAAAATTATGAATTTATCGAGATCGAAAAATCGGTTGATTATTTATTCAAATCGAAAAAAATTGTCTAATTAATGAAAATTGAACAATTGTTTAAAAATTATCGACTCATCGAAATTGAAAATTGACTGATTAGGTAATTAAAATTGATGAATTTATCAAAATATGAAACATCCCAAAAATTAATTGAAAGTTACTAAAATTTAAAAATTGTGAAAATATTATCGATTCGTAGAAATCGAATAATTGATTGATTAATTGTAATCGAGGCATTTATCAAAATATCGCTAAATTAGGAAACAGTTGAAAAATTACAAATTTATCGAGATCGAAAAATTTATCAATTTATCTAAATCAAAAAGTATTGAGATAAAAAATTTTTAATCAGAATTTATAAAAAAATTGTGGGTAATTCAAGTGGAAAAACTTTTCGTTTTTCGATTTGTACTCTTTTCAGGTGTTTTTATTGGAGGTACGCAGGAGGGAGGAGGGGTGATTTTATAATAATCCTAAAAAAAAGAAGTTCATGCATTAAATCCTATCGAAAATTTGATAATTTTTGAAAATTTACAATTTCGGAAAATTATTGGATAATTAAAAATTAACAATTTTTAAAAATTCGGAAATTTTAGGAACTATTGCAATTTTTGATGTCAGTTTTTGAGATAGAATTTTTGATCATTTTTTAAAAATTCGAAATTTTTAAAAATTCAATACTTTTTTTGAATTGAAGAATCTTAAAAAATTCAACGATTTTAGGAAACTTGATAATTTTTGAGCAATTTTTGAGAAATCAGTAATTTTTTCGAATTTTCGAATTTTATAAAATGTGACGATTTTGGAAAACTTGATAATATTAATTTATACTCAAATCAATAATTTTTTCGAATTTTATAAAATTCAACGATTTTAGGAAATTTGATAATTTTTGAAAATTTTGCATTTTAAGCTATTCAATAATTTTTGAAAATATGAAAAAAAGTATTCTGAATTTTAAAGAAATTTTAACACTCAAATTTTTTAAGAACAGTGCAGTTTTTCAAAAAATTGAATTTTCTATTTACCTACCTATTCCTTAAAACAACCCTCTCACCATTCGAAAAAGGGACATATATCATAACTTTCTTACTTTTCCATACTTTTGCTCTCAGATTCGCTTCTTGGTTATAACCCAAGTTATTCTTTTTCCTGAGAATTAATTCCCAATATTTCATGTTCCCTCCAACCTGATTTTAGACGGTGCCTTGGGCTGCTCCAACTTTCCAAAAACAAAATATAATAGTAAAAAAAAAATAAATAAAAATAAGAAATGAGCAAAATTTTTGGAACCGAGCATTTAAAGTTGTTCCTTTTAATTGAAAAATAATTATCTATTTTTTATTTTTTTCTCAACTGAATTTTAAGTTGTGCCATCAGATTCCTTTCCACAATTTTGAAAAAAATGACTTAAATACCACATTTTAGAAGTTTGGCATTTTTTTGTTTCTAACCTATTAAAATGGTTCCTTTCCAGGAGAAATAATTCCCAATTTTTAATTTTTCCTCAAATCGGGGATCCAGTGCCACAACTTTAAATGCTAGGTCAAAAAATTTTGCTCATTTATTTCGGTTTTGTTTTTTGTTTCAAAAATTTTGGGTGGCCCACGTTACCGTTTAAAATTAAGTTGGGAGAACATAAAAAATTGGGAATCGTTTCTCATAAAAAGGAAAAACTTCAATAAGTTATAACCAAAAAAAGGCAAAAGTTTGAAAATCGGTCAATTTTTCCATTTTTAAAAAATGGGATGACTTTAGTGGTCACTTAAAATTTGGTCAGGAAAAAAATTAAAAATTGTGAATGATTTTCGCTTAAAATGAAACAATCTCAGGTACTGAGACAAAAAAAAAAATCGGAAGTCCAAAATAAGAACTATACTTAGGTACCTTAGTGAATGTACTTTCCACATTGATATTTTTTCTGAAATGAAACGCGATGGTTTCATTTATATGCCTAAATATATATATATACCAAATCAATTATACGCACAGTAGATCTGTCGAGACGATATAAGGTGACATTCGTTTTAAAAATATCACCGTGCAAAAGTTTGAGCAAAAGTTTTGCGGTAAATACATGTAAAATGCAGAATGACGAAAACGTTGTTCTTCGTCTGGTACCAGACCTTTATTACTCAAGTTCCCTCTTCGTTATACGTATACTTACCTCGGCAAAGTCTATTTTGTACGCTTTTATATATCCGTCTTTGCAGTAAAAACTTTTTATAATTTTATGATTGCGGAATTTCAAATTATCTTGAGATTTCAAAGGAATGTGAATCTGGTTTATTAACTTGGTATTTGCATTCCGGCTAATTCAAATTATTCAGTCGCATATTTTGTCAAAGTTGAAAAAAATAATGCCTACGATCTTTTACTTGCATCTGAAATAGTGCAACGTGATTTTTTTTTAGGTAACGTGCACTTTTGGTGTATAGGCAGAGGCAGGTAGTTACATATAGGTAGATTGTAATTCTACTCTGATTACAAGAGCACAAACAACGTGAGCAATTAATTAAGTGAAAGTTCGCTGAAATGGTAACATTGATTATAGTAATCAAGTAACAACTTTCCTTTTATAAACGAAGTTTCACTGTAACCGAAAGCGCAGTAAGAAAGGAGAGGCTTTCGACTATCGGAAAATAGCTTTTAACAAACATCGGCTAACGTTCCGAGAGTCGTAAAGTCCACTAAAATCTCTGAAAGGAGCCAAATGAAAAATTCAAATTGAATTAACGGAGCTTTAGTGACCCTCCTTATTGGTTGCAACGTAGAAATCTTTCTTCGTCGTATTCAACTAATTACTTGCCTTTCAGACATGATTTTCCTTAGCATCTCTTTCTTAATTAACCGATGTCTTCTTAGACCAAACGAACGTAAATGTGTAAGCTGCTTCGCCAAATCATTCGGCGGTTTACATGTTTAAACAGCATTAATTTAACGCGCTAAATGATTGGCATTGTACTAGCGCGCCAAATTGCTGTTTAAACATTGACGTAGAAAGTGCTTGAAAGCCATACTTGCGAAATATTTCTTCCCGAAATTAGTATCCCTCTGTGTCTCTTCTAGAGAAATACGTTCAATTCTTCATTCTCGACTAGTGTAGATAGTAGGTGCATGGCTCGTACATATGTATTATTTTGTACATCAAGGAAAAAGGAGAAGAACATTTGGCAAGTTTAAGGGAACGTCTGTCGACAAGTAGTCAAATTGAGGCGTTAACATTTGAAAAATCCGCATCTATAAAAATAGTCCTTAGTGACGGGTGAAATTTGCATTTAAATTGTTCGTTTTACTTTTGCGAGTAAAATACATACATGTTTACCTATATGTACGAAACACTATCTGTTTAAATTTTGCTATATGTATCTTTTAAAATATCCTATTTAGTTCCACAGCAAACTTTTCCAATAAATTGTTTTGTTTTTGAAATTTACAGTAGGTAGGTAAGTATTTCGTACCTTAAATGATATTGTGCTCGTGTAATATTGGTATGTCCTGGAAACCGAAAGATAAAAAGTTTTCCCTTATTGTAATCAAAAATTATTTGAAATTTTGATAACGTGAATTATTCGAGTGCAGTGAAGTTCGGAATTGTACAAATTTTTCTCGTAAATGTAACTTTCATATGAAAAGATGGCACTTACAGCATCGTACCTAAATGTAACCAGAAGTAGGATGACTACTGACTAGGGTATCTCTATCTATCTATCAACTACCTATATCTAAAACTATTCATTGGTTTATTGGTGTTTCGATAGTTAAATATTTTTCCATAAAATGCAAGTACTTTCGGTCCGAAACGAGTGGTATCACTTCGATAGATATCCAAGTATTTTAATAATGTTTTAGGTATCTCTTAAGATTACCTGAATCACGTTTTTCAATACGTTTACCCGAAAAGTTTGACCAAAAAAATGGAGGGAAAAGTTGGAATAATTTTCTAAAATTTAATAAAATTTTTAAAAAGTCAAGAATCGGGAAAAATTTTGAAATTAAAAAAAAGTAATAAAAATAACAACTTAAATTATTTTAAAAATACTTACTTAACTGATAATTGGGCAGAAATAATTCAAAAAATGGAAAAAAATATAGAAAACAATGAATTGAAATAAAGTTTGGAATTTCAATAAGTAATTTCAGGTTTAAAGAAAGGAAAAAGTGGAAATTTGAAGTGAAAAAATAAGTAAAAAAAAAAAATGAAAATTTGAATTAAACTAAAAATTAAAAATTTTAAAATTGACGGGTTGAAAATTTAAAAATTTTTAAATTAAAATAACGCTAAAAATTGGAAACGATCTTAATTAGTAATTTTAATAAAAATTGAAACGAAACTTGAAATTGAAAAAAAAGTAGGTAATTAAAAAAATTCAAAATTTGGAAAAAATTGAAAAACATAAAAATAAGTTGAAGTACAGCTAAAAATTGGAAGCGATTGAAAAAAGTTTTGAAAATTACTAAAATGAAATTTGATATTGAAAAAATTATAAAAGTAAAAAAAAAAAATAAAAAAGTGGAAATAGGTAAAATAAATTCCAATAAAACAAGGTGTAAAAAAATCAAGAATTGGAAAAAAAATTAGTTTTGAAAGAAATATGAAAACTTAAATTGAAGATACTTTATTAAAAATTGAACAAAGTTAGAAATTAAAAAAAAAAAATCAAAAATTCAAAAACTTTGAAAAAAATTACTGCCGAAAGAAATTAAATTGTATTATAGCCAAAAACCAGAAAAGATTGAAAATAAATTAAAATAATGTCATAAAAAGTCAACA